>JAJHUR010072706.1:0-14345 GCA_027495735.1 Lutjanus campechanus
GCCTATTAAGGGCAAAACTCTTGTAGATTCAGCACCATGGACAGTGCCCACAAACACTGAACTAACAACAGCAGGGACAGTGTGTATTTTTGGAGCAGTGGGTCTTTGGAGCAATGAGTGATTTTTGGGTATTGGGCTGATGGACAAATGGGTTTTCGGTCCAGTGGGACAGTGAACAGTGGGCAGTCCCCTCATACATGCTGCTTCAGACATTGTTGTTTGTTTACATTCATGTTCCCACAAATCTGTGTCTTGCACCACCATCACAGACATCATGAAAAATGGCAACCCATGATTGGTTGGGGGCCAAAGTGTAGTCTGGCATGTCTCTAGGTCAAGTAATGATAAGAAGTTAAAACGTTAATCGCCTAATCTGACCCAGCGGCCATCTTAAAATACAAAAATATTGTGTTTTCTGCACACAGCATAACACGACATTGTAACCCAAAATGCAGGCCAAAACACTGCTGTACGCCACCAAATCTGCATGCGCTGTCCTACTGACTGCAACTCAGTGGGGTCTGAACAGAGTCACAAAATGACCAAACAGCCACTGCCATTTGTTGGACTTAGAGTCTGAAGAGACAACCAATGTGTCTGCTTTTGTGCCTTTTGATTTCCTATCTGCATATAATTAAAGCTCCATGTTTTTATGTTCCTGTGGTCTTGGAGGAAGCTTATCATATACAAAGAGGATCTGACTGACATCTGTTATGTAATTACAAGGGCAATATCAGCCTGGCACTGTATATCAGCCTGACACAGACACACACACACAGCGTGTAGCAGTGTCTCTCTTGGCCAGCTGTGACATAATTGATGTCTTCCTCTCTGCGCTGCCTGGCTGTTTGTTTGATGACACTGACACTGCTCTCATTCCTCTGCACAGCTAACTGGGCCTTTGGAAAAACCCTCCTGCCATATAAGGGCAGACCCAGCCGCCAAAGAAGGAGCTGTCCATTTTTCCCATGGAGGTCACTCAGCTGTGATGGTATTTACCCAGAGGAACTTGAACAAACCCGCAGTCTGCTTCTTTGTTGTAGCAGAACGAATGACCGTGCCGTGCAGTTTTGTTTACACTCTTGAGTATAAGTGTCTTACAGTGATTGTGCTGTGTTTGGCAGGAGTTTGGAGAGTAATTAGGTGACAACTAGACCAGAGATGAAAGGGGAGACTTTCCCTGTGTGAGAGGAAAACCTCTCATTCTGATATGACCTTTTTTGGTTCTTGATTCTCATGATGATGAAGTTAAAGAACCAGTTTTCATTCATGCAACTAACATAAAAATGCCTATTAGTGTGACTTCAGCCAGGCATATTTGTGTTTTAGTTTAGCATAATTCAACTAAATATTTCCCATTTCCTAGTTAGTCTCTCTTCTATAGTTGTACTCCTGCGTCCCCCTCATGCACTCTAGAGTTAAAACCCTTGTGCCTCTTCCTAAAATGCTTAATGGCTGATGAAGTATTTATTAACAGCCTTTGGTTTGCCAGGTTGTGAAAAATCTAAGCTGGCTTGTGATTTTAGTTCTTTTTGGATTTGATTAATTGCTGTAAACATTTTATATCAATGAGTTTACAATTATAGATGACTTACTACCTTTTGTTGATGGCCTGTTATATAGTGAGAAAACCCTTATTAAAGGTGCACAAACCAATTCTGGAGAAAGATGTGGTCGAGGTTGTCAGATTACCAACATTTTGGATTAGTTGCTCGAAGATGGTTGATTGTTGAGTCTCATTCCCAGGTTGTGAAATACTGCTGTTTTGGGGAAAAACACAATCAACTATCTCTTGGCCAAGTCTCCCATTATGGGCTAGATTTTCTAAAGCCTGAAAACAGAGCCAAGAGGAGGAGAACAGTCTATTTTTTTTCCTCAGCACTCTTGAATCACATTACGTTTAAAGGTTATTATGGAACTTTTGTCCACTGTCCGCAGAAATAAACTGCGTACCAGCTGACATTTATGAGCCTTTGTTAATTACTTAATATTTATAGCTGCAAACTTGATTGCTTTTGTTTTAAGTTACTTATTAATGGCTTATCCTGGAATATTTCAAATTATTTAATAACACTATTGGGTACAATTTAATAATCATTCATAAAAGTAGCCTTTAAGACTGTTTTACAGAGACTCCAAACCTACCTCCATCTGCATTAATGATATAATTTTAAAACCGTTTGAAGGTCCACTGTGTAAGATTTAGGAGGATCTATCTATACTTTAATGAATCAAGACAGAAATATCTTATGACAACTTGACATTATTCAAGCCATCAATGTCATTGTTATGACAGCTTGACATTAAGGCACAGTATAACAGAAATGGAGTACAATATTTATGTGTGTATGTTTCCATCAATGTATAATCACCTGTAAATAAGAACTATTGTGTTTTTGTAGCCAAGAATGGACAACTGGCTTGTTTTTTGCAAGTTTTGTAGTCACTGTAGTGTCTCCCACACATTTGGAAAGGGAGAGTGGAGCAAGTCGTGCTCAGTTGGTTGTAATCTACAACCTCACCACTAGATGCCACTGAATACAACACACTGGCCCTTAAAAACTACTTAAATTAGCCATATAATAAACAGCAAATGTCGTTTTAAATGACTATATTTGGGGCTATTTTGGTCTTATGCATGTTGTGATGAGTTAAAGCTCAAAAAATGACACTGAACTATTCTACTTGAAAGTAGAGTTACAGCTCAAGTAATGCTGATGGACGTCCACTCTTCTCATTTTTCTCTTTTGGTCCATAGTCAAGACGGACACACTTTAACTTCCTCTCCTGCTGACTCAGTCCATAAATCATTCTGAAATCTCTGGGTAACACAACTCCTCATGAATTTACTGTTTGAGCATCGCCTGCCAAATTGCACATATAGCACATACACTATTTACAGTTAGTTCAAACTCAGCAATAACCAAACTGAAACTGACAATGATATTAACATTGTGTACAGGTGAATTTGATGATGATTAATAAACGTGTTTATTCACATTAATCACAGGCAGGCTTCCTTTTGAAAAGGCCATAAAATATGTGTCTTTATATGGAAGTAATCTCTCAGGTCCTCGGGTTTCCATTTGTGCCAAAGCATGATCGAGATAAAGTTTAACAAAACTTGGAAAACACATTGTCACAGGTGAAGCGGTCACAGTTTCTGTTCCAGCAGGGGTTCACATTCCCAGCAGCTGATTCAGACACAGAAACTGACACATCGCACAGTGATTTCCACACCGGCGCACAGCGTGTCATAATTGGCATGAGCAGTATTTTCCCTGTGAGACAGCAGTCAAACAATGCTACCTCAAGCATGTAACCAGCTTAACTCCTGGGAAATGATTACACCGATGGCCGTCTGGAACTTTCTCTTTACACTTTTACCCTGATGATTGTTGTATTTGGAAATCTGCAAGCCAAAAGTCATGCAGCAAAATCTAAAAATACATTTATGAACAACCTGATTCTCAAGTAGAGATAACAGCTTCACTAATTTTATTTTCTTCTCATATTCAAATGGTTGGACCGACATGAAGAACTTAAATCAAATTAATTCACTGTTTGCTTTCCTGGAATATATTATTAATACATTTCTAAGAGAAGCACTTCATCATTTATACCCCTATCACATCGAATCCAAATCAATCAATTAAAATAACACTCAGGATTCACTCAGGATTCAGATCTTAGGATTCACATGGATAAAAATTTAAATAAATTAAACTAATGACAGTGTCTCTATTTGCAGATCACTTTGCTACTAATACTGTAGGTTTCAAATGACAAACTAAAAAGCATCCATCCTTAATCTTTACATTAAATGCTGTTTGTATTCAGGACGCCTTGTCCAACAATTTACAAAGCAGATTTTTCAAATGTTTTGAAATCTGCATTGCAGGGCTGTTAACCTGGGCCACTACAATGAATGCACTGCATGACTGGAGTCAGATAACGTCACTTTTACTGACTGAAAATGAGATGCAAGTCAAGCTGAGTGTTTTTAATAAAAGACTCAAAGTACAAGTTACTCTTTATTGTAAAAACCCCAGATCCTAAAAAGTTGTAGTGTTGTGTGAAATGTAAATAAAAACAGAATGTCATGATTTGCAAAAACTTTTTGAACTATATTCAATTGAATGCAGTACAAAGATATTCATGTTTACATCAGCTAGCACTTGACATGATCCTCTTCTTGCATCTGGGTTCACGTTTGTCTGCTTCCTCTTCTTGTTTTATGGCTCTTTTGCACCATACATTAGTACTACCGCCCCCTGCAGTCAGCAGACATGTGCATCACATCATCTCCGTGATCTTGCACATACTGTACATGTGCATTTTCATTAATTAGCACAAGATACAAACAAAACAAGAACCACATAACATTTCTTCATATCACTATGGTTGGTTAAAATCTCCACAGAGTAAATGTAAGATGACCTCTTTCAACCTTACCCTGTAACTTTAGCAAGGATACACAAACAATAAAATCAAATACCAAACTTGTTATCATTTCAGGCTGCTCAGTATGTTTTAGTTAGATCTGTGTTGTAATTTATGGTCTTTCTAAATTATTGTCTTGTACTGCTGTTAGTTGCTTCAGCTCATCGAAAGCTTTCAGAGGATGGGTGTGTTACATTCAGATGTTTTGGAAAGCAAAATATACATCTGGGCCTTTACTCGACATGTCTTGTCTCTCAGTTAAGCTCTGTTGAAACTATGGTCTGCAGGTTACTCCCGTACATGTAGATAAAACGTATATGATTTACAGTCTCCCTGTGGCTATCACTATAGCCTCATCTTTGGCTGCTCGGAGGTCCATCTACAGAATGTAAATTCCAGGAACCAGGAGTCTATATGAGCTCCATATTGGTTTTTATTAGTACTAAAGCCTTTAACAGTCCTCCCAGACAGACCTCTGCTCTAGCAGATCCTCGACGCTATTTAAATCGGGAAATAAAACGGTGGACTGACAGTGGTAATATGCAGCATGATTTTGATAAGTTCGGAAATGTGTCTGGTTGGGTGCAACTCCAACATGCAGTAGCATGTGTCACATTATACTGACTGCCAACCAACATATATTACATGCCTGAGAGATGGAATTATGTTCATGAGGTAATTATTCTCAGTATGTGCCCGACTTTTGAATCATGCCAGCAAGGTTTACAATTAAAACTTATTAAGAAAGTGGCTTTGGACTGTCATCTGCATTAGTTAGACCATGGATAGACCACCTTGGACTGTCTGAGATGCAGGGGTGTAAAAAGCACACAAGCTGTATGTGGTGGGGCACCAGCATCACATTTTTAACTGGAAGGACACCCTGTTTTGTCCATTGGAAGAGCGCACTCTGAAAGGCCACCTAGAGGGCACCTAATAATGTTTTTTCTACTAGAATGGCACCCTACAGGGCACCTCACAATTTTACACCTTAGGGGCATCCAAGGAACCACTTTTTTTAAACATGGGGGCACCGGGGGTGCTTCACCAGTGGTCAGGGCATTTTATTTGACATAGACCAAGAAAAAAAAAACCTAATAACTTAGTGGTAAGTTTTGACAGCATGTTACTAGGAAAAATACCTCAGCCATGCTGGATCTCTGAGAAATGTTTCACACCTCACATCACCAGTTTCTGGTGTTCACAACTCCATAGAGGATTGCACCTCACCCCTGCTAAGTGGTCATTCGTCTCATTTATAAATCAACATCAATATTTTTGGTCTTAAAAGAACACTACATGCAGTTTAAGACTGCTTCCGCCGCCCCACCCGGCCCCTTTCTGACACTGTTTTTCCTCTTACCTACAGTGCCTCCCGTGTTCTCTGCCCTTTGAAGCACTATTTTGATGAGGAACGCTGTTTTCCGTGTGTTAAACGTTTCAAAGCCAGGGTGGCGAGGACGATCAAAGCGAGTTTGTGGGCACACAAGTCCCACTCCCTCCAATCTCCCTCCTCAGCCTCGTAAACCTGAGAGGAAGATGTTTTGGTCAGATGCTTAAGACCCTTCTTCCTCCTTGTTTTTCAGTGGCTGTGGCCTGATCCAATGTTGATGAGACAATGGTGATGACACTCACTCACCCTGCCGCTGTCTTTTGATAGTAAAGTCAGGGCTTTCCTGAGGAATCTGCCCAGGCAGGGCTCTCTATCCTTGTCTTTGAACATGCAGCAGGTTCCCATTAGGAAGACTTGTGTGGGGGGGTGACTGATGGGGGGGTGGGAGCCCTTAACTTTATGAGGCCCACTCCTCGCATCCTATTGTTTTAAGATAGAGACGAAGAGGAGCGGAGTATAATTTAGGAGATTCAGAGACAGAACAGATGCATGGAAATCCTCAAGCCTAAAGATGTTTGAGCCCTGACATGTGGAGGAAAGGGAATTGTGGGAAGAATTTATTACTCAGAGAGAGATACAGGGAGGATCTCTGCACGTGGCTATTGCAGTCGAGGAGGATCTCACATCATACATTCTCCACGGAGATAAAGTATTCAAACCATTCAGTGTTTATCTTCATCTAAATGTCCATAATGTCTCTTTATCTAGAAATATGTGAAAGAAACACTGAAAGCGCGCTTAAACAAGTGTAAGGCAAAATTTTTCTCCAATCTCTAATCTTTCATGATGAAGATTTGCACATGTATCCAATTGTGTCAAGTGCCAAACAAACTCAAAATAAGGACAATACTTCTATCTGTTGAATGTTTACCTCTCTCCATCTTTCTCATTCTCCATCCTTTGTTTAGCTTTTTGGCTGCAGCTGACGTGACTTGTTCTGACCTGCTGCATGTCATCATAAGATAGCCTACCTAGGTCAAAAAGTATGCCATTAACTTAGAGTTACTTGGAATAGTAACTTTAACATAAGTACTCAGTGTGTTCAGCTTTCACGTGTCACCTTTGCCCCCGCAGGCGACATAAAAATGTGAGAAAGTCTGTTGGAAAACGCATCTTCCATCAACCATATCCCTCAAGGACGGGCAGAGAATGTTCTCCAAAAAATGAAAAAGCCTTCAGGACAACCAAAGTCTCCTCACACAAAAACACTTTTGAGTGTGAGAGCGAAAACAACTGGTGAAGTAAGGCTTAGCTTTGTCAGTCTGGCTGCATATGATAGAGGTTATCCACCGTTCCTCCCACAGCAATAATTACCATCAATAAGAAATTGATGAATAGACTCCAGATGTTGAATTAAACATTCCCAGCCTTCCCTTTGTGTTTGATTCTCATGCAGGATTTGCCGTTTTGCAACCTCTCGTTGTCATCCCCATTCACCGTCTCCTCCCCACAGGGACCCCGGTGCTCCTGCTTAGTCATAACAGAAGATCAGATGATGCTGCGTGAAATGAACCGAGGAGTCTGAAATTTACTGAAATTAGATGCCGTGGTGACATCAACACATTGTCCTCTTACTGCCTGATCAGTCTCAGTTAGCTTCTTTCTTTTGTCATGGCGTGTCATTTTCTGTGCGATTGTCTCTGACAGTTGAGCCCTTGTGAGAATTGACCACTGAACAACAGGCATTTTGGGATGTCATTGTTGAACGCCATAATGCTGTCTGTCACAATGTGTGAAGCTGTCATCACAACAAGCACGTTAAGTTTGCGGACGGTCTCACACTCGCTGAACTGAGCAGCTCAACAGAGAAACAGTCGCAGTTTTGTGACTTTCAATTGGATCCATTCAGGTCAAAATTGGTAAAATTAGTGGTTCCCAGCTTGGGGGCTGGACTCTCAAAGGGATCGAGAAATAAATCTGAGGGGCTCTGAGATGAACAACAAGATAATGAATAGGAAAGAGACTTATGTAATCTTTGAGTTTTTATTGTGAAATACAGAATTGTTTACCATTTTTGGCCTCCAAAAAAAAAAAAAAAAAAAAATTCAAAGGAACTAATCAAGAAGCTGTCTGTGGTTAAACTGTTCATAAATCGTAGACATGTGTTGGCTTTGGCTCAGGAGTGGAGCTCCCAATAGTAGCAATTCCCCCCTCAAAATGCTCTTAAGAGTCACCTGTATGCCAATATCTGGCACAACGATGACAAAAAAAGTGGTTTTGTAAGTATTCTTGGCTATCCTTAATGGTATTTTAGAGTTTGTCATTTCCTGGAAAAAGTTTTTTTTTAAAAGTTCATGACTCATCCTGCACCCTGGGGCTTATATCAATTTTACGTTTTTCTTGGGGCTGGACCTCAATTTAAAACACTACCTTATAACTTTATTCACTGATTGGGGTGATTCCTTTCTATGAAGATAATATTTTCTGGTTTTCTCTCTGATGTCTTATGAGTGCATGCTCTGCTTCAACGCTCAATGATCTGCAGAGTTTCCTGACGGACAGATACTTCACTTGTTGCTAAAGTAGCAGACCTGCCAACACTGTTTCGCCCATGATTCTCTTGTATTTCATGGCCGTCTTCCAGCCCCCTGCCGTTTTATTTTTTCTCCTGGGAAACTGCCTAATTAACTAATTTACAGGCCCCCAAACTTTGTTGTGAATAATCTTGATAAACAGATCCATAAGTTTTGTATGATCTGGGTGCAAAAGCATGCGCTGCACCTTCAGTTTTAAATTTGAAAAATATATGCCAAGCCCAAGGTGGCAGGTCTGGTGCGTGGACTGTGCATCTTCACGCGCAGCTCTGAAACAGCTAGGCCAGTCACAGTTAAACGTGGTAACAACAGCTCAACAAACAGAAAGATTTACCTCAGGAAATGTCCAGCGTGTCTGGATGGTTCAGAGCAACACAACATGAACATACTGTACATCACCACAAATCTGCACCCAAAGACTGATGAGTGTGACTATTTACTATTTTAGCAACATGACTATTTACTATTAATTATCATAATTATTATTTACAGTACAATTAATGTTACGGTATTTGTACTGCAATGCATTTCAAGAATAAAAACAAACTAAGTTATAACCGTACAGTCTGACGTGTGTTGAGGTCTGTATGGTTATACTGTAGCACCTGCTGCCCTCTGGCATGACACTTTATAGAGGCTGCGGATTAATCAACATATCCTGCTGCTTTCAGGTGCTGCAGAGATTTCATCAATTGAAGGAGAAGTGTTTCTCAAAGTATAAAGCAGCAGATTACCTAAATGTTGGCAGGTATGTCAAATAGCAAACTGCTCAATGAAACCATGAGCCTCCCAGCAAACACAGGACCAAACACAACCTCTGAGACCGAGAGGGAATACATTATTATTTATGGAGATTCTCTAACTGTAGCCATTCAATATCTATGATATGTCCCTCCTTAGCTGCATATTTGTAAATTAAACACATAATTATGCATAAGCAATAGGTACTCCAGTAGCCGTTTCATGGGAACTTTAAATGTCTTGTTTTGTCCAATCAACAGCCCAAAGCTCAAATGTCTTCAGTTTACTATCATATCACATAAGATGAAGGAAGGCAGCAAATCCTTAAAACTGAGAGGAAGTAGCTAAGTAGTATTTGTCATTTCTGATTTAATAAACAAATTAAGCAATTTATCAATTATAAAAATAGTCCACTAATTGATTAATTGACCAGTCATTTCCTCTGTAGAGTGTTTAATGTTGTCCCTTAAAGGCTCAGTGGCCAAAAGGATTCCCAAAAATGGCTTGGAACCACTGACTAAAATCACTGTCCTCAACTTGCATTAGGTAGGCCATGAATGAAATATGGTGCTTTATAGTGAGCACTTAATGTATCTTCTTTGCTGGCTCATTCATCTGCAGCAGGCTATACAGTACCAATCCCAGACAGTATATGTACACTTAAATTACTCCAAACCATCAGAGTGAAATTTACTAAGTCTGAAATGTGGCTTTTTTGTATTTAGCATCCTGTCGATAAGGACAGAACGAGCGTTGTGAGATGTGAAAACCCGCTTTGCAATCTTGACTGGAAATAGATGTTTACTTAAAACAGTTGCCGAAGGTTAGCAAAATACTTTCCATGCGCTGCAGAGAGAGGGGCCTGTGAATCAGACTGGGAACTGGATTTACCTGCCCGATATTCGGCCTGTGAAGGACAGACTTGATAGTGTGTGAATGAGGTTTCTGCTGAATAACATCTTACAGACATCTCCCCCTGGTCGTATATGCTATTGAATAATGAGGCATTCATATACGTACATATCTGTGTACGTTAATTAACTCCAAGCAACAAGTAAAATTTGCTTTTTAAGTTTAAATGATTTCAGCAAAATGAAAACCCGCAGAAATCTATGTATCCCCTTGGAAGGATACATAGATAATACATGGGGATAATCCACAAAGAACCATGCAGCTATAAAAGTAAATGCATGACATGGAGGCCGAAGGCAGGTTAGGTTCTACTTCTTCTTTATTTTATATGACAGCTGAGTGGATTACCATGCAGTACATATTATATTTTATCATTTATTATATTAGTACCTTTATGTACCTTTATTGTCAACCTTCGCATGAACTTTGATTTATTACTCAAAAGCCTAGTAACAACTGAAATGAGTAGCCCTCCAGTGATGAGTATTAATTTACAGCAGTAATCTGAAAATAATGAATATCTTCCACCAAATCAGAATCAAGGACTGAATACAAAGTACATGATAGACCCCCAAGTCTTCCATGTGCCTCAGGGAAATAACTCTCTGCCAACACTATATGATACTGTACAGTACATACATTGTTTTTAAGTTTTTATTACAATAGTGTCAGTCTTGGTTTGATTAATCCCACCTGCTGTCATTAGTGTAAGAGTATCAGGGAGCTATACCTCTGACAGATGAATGATTCTGGCATCTTTCCATGTCACTTTCTGGGACTTTCCCAATTTCTTTAGGCAAAGTGTTTGCTCAGGGAGCTTTGAGAAACATCCCACAGAGGGGGAAATAATGGGATTTTGGGTTTGTTCTTTCTCTCAGTTATAGGCGGTTGTACTCTCACTTTGTTGTACTGCCCTGGTGCATCCTCTCTGGACAATCCGGTTAACAGACTCACCGACAAGCTAATATGTCAGCTGCACTGGCAAGTCAAGAAGCAGCACTTAGTTCAATTAGTTATCTGTGCAGATAAGCAGCTGGCAATACATAAACTATGATCCTGTCTCTGGACATAATGTTGTTTTTCCTGCATCCCCGATGTGTAACATTATATTTGCTGCAGAGGCATGCTGCATGCTTATTGGCTCACTGATGCTGATGAGATTTACTTCTTAGGTATGCAATTTGGTAAAGAATGACAAGGGTTTTGCTGTGTTGAAACACAGGTAAAAGTCACATGAGCAAATGGTGGGGATTTTGATTTGTTCTGTTCCTCACTTACAGGCGGCTGTACTGTTGCTTTTTGACAAATTAGAACAGAGGGACCAAAAAGAAAATGATAAAGACAGAGAGAGGGTTGGTAGAGTCGAGAAATTATTTATTTCATGAGAGAGCTGTCAGTTCAGCCTTTCGCTGAGTCGTGCCTCAGCCAGCAGAGCGTGTTTGACTTCACACAAAGTATCTGTACAGCTGATAAATCAATTGCGCCCTTTCACACTCTTGTTATGATACATTTCTGCTGTTTTCCTCTCCAGCTAAAGTGAGTGTGCAGTTTTTCTGTTGCAGTTCACCAAACTAAACACAACCTCCCTGTGTTCAGGTTTCTTTGGCTTCACAGCATCAACTCAGCGCCCACATCCAGTTCCTGTGCGCTTTGCCAGGAGTCGACAGCAAGAGACATGTATTCGTACATACTGTAGGTCCGGACCTCCGGCTCGAGCCTGAAAACAGGTCTTTAAGCCCCCCCCTCCTCCCAGAACCGGATCAGAACCTCTCTCTGGAGCTCTAAAGGTTGAGTCCGCAATGTTACCTGTGGGAGGTCTTCCTGGGTGTTGGATCGGTGCTGGGACAGCAACGGATGAATTAAATTTCCATATGGATGTGTGAGGTTTGACCTGCTTCCTGAGAGCGGCCTCACAGAAGTTCCCATTCACCGTTTGTGAGCTCCACATGACACTGAACTGCGGTAAACAAGTCTCCCGGCACAAACAGATCCATTCAACATGAGTCCTCCTGTCTCCTCCTGTTATCATCGCCTGATGCTAAACCAAATTGGCTCACACTCGTGTGAAAGCGGATCTCGTGCATTTTCATTGGCTGAAATGTGGCACATTATGTTTAGAGTCTCCAGTCCTCTGCCATATTTTCTCCCATCCTTTCTCTCTTCATTTCCTGCCTCCCATAGAGGTGGTTGTTTTCAAGGATAGCAGTCATTTTTTTTGGCTGTTTCATATTTATTTCTTGCCACTGTGAAGGCAGCGGCCAGTTTTATAGACAACTGATGTGGTCTATATTTACAGCTGGGGCATGCTGAAGTCATTGAGCCGTTTTCCTGTTAGGAAAATCGATAAAAGATGATAATGTTATGAGCGATGCAACCATTTCATCCTGTGGCTTCAAAAAGAACAAGTCACATGTCATGACACGTTAATGTTTTTAATGTGTGTTTGTGTCTTTATGAGTAATTCAACTGAAGTTGCAGTTGATTTGCAGAATTAAAACAAAATCACAGAACCATATGTATGAACGTATGTTCCATGCCAGAGAATTATAGGCAATATTTTACTCCAAGCATTACTGTATAAGCCACATCATTAGCACTCTAACCACAGGGGTTATAAATGACTCATTTAAACATGCTACTAACTAAGGCCTGGCCATGATGCAGTTTAGACATTATTGGACTATTTTAAACCCAATATGTTACCACTGCATCCTGGGAAATCTTGCAGTCTGAACCAAGCATGCAAGGAAGGACAGATGTAGGACAAAAGTTGACCCTAGTTAACATTGCATTAACTCACACAGAGTTCATGATGCATTAGCCAACTGATTAGGGGCAAACAAAAAGGCAAGAAAAATTTTGGACTGTATGGAGGCAGGAGTTTAAGTGGCAAGAACACGATATATATATGGATCTAATACTGCAGTTTGAGCAGCCGGTTTCCTTGACTAGCTTGTTTCTCATGGGAAACAATGCCTTCAGGAAACACCACAACAGTTCATGTGAAAACTGGAGCTACCAAATTTAGGGGCTTGCTGGCCTGTGGGGCCGGTGCTTAAAAATATTAGCGTCTATTCCTGCAAACGGTATCAAATACTGCATTTGTTGGGGACTTTATCCATCAAGTATACCCACCTGACGGTCATGGTGGACTGGAGCCAAGTTCTATCAGGAGAGAACCAATTCTGATCGTGTGAAATATATTTAATTGACATGTGCACAATCTGGATGAGAAATGTGGAAAGTCTTTGGTGATTAGACCCCATCGTGATGTCATCATGTATAAGGGGGTAGTTAAGCTGCGATTGATGTATGAAAACCCCCGATGGAGTCTAGACACTAGTAGTGGTAGAGGGATGGCTGAAGATGAGGATGTGATGAGGAGTGGACTTCTGATGAGTTCAATCTGGGCTCTGGATTAGAAGAACTAGAGGTGAACAGGGTGGAGGAGGGTCACAATGATTCCACAGTGAAATGACAGCTGACAGCAGAGAGGAGAAGAGATTTTGATGGCATCGACTGATGGAGACAGCGGCTTCATCTGGTTGGTTAACTGATTAGTAAAATTGTGAATAAATGAGGCATAAAGATTGTCTTCCTGACTGAATTTACTTGACAGATTAATACCCGTTTGATGCTCTGAGTATCTATAGCAGCTGGACATTCTGTGTGGGAGTCAAAATAAACTGCAGTGCTAATGTTCATGGTAGTGAAGCGGCATGTCACGGGGTATAACAATGTGCTTCACTGATGCATTTTTAATACTTTTTGGATAACTGTGAGGGTCTGTGGCACAGTGGAGTGAGATAAATTTAAAATCTTTAAATGAGCAGAGCTTCTGCTGATTTTCAATCATTACCTTGTTACAAAAATGCGACTTTAGCCGCAAAGTGTTAGAATTCCCACAAGTCAGTAGACTAAACTGACAAATGCTGCCTGGAGAAAGAGACATATTGTCAATTTCCTCCACCATTTCCTGCACATTTTAGCTGTAAATTTATCATTCTAATTTCTTTCCGGACCATTTGATCTGGATTATCTCCATCTCTACTGAAAGTGAAGCATCAAAACAGTAGATTGAAAATGTTGGACAGAACTCTCTGTCACGATGCCCATCAACCTCCAGCGGGTTACTGAATTTTGTTCCAAAACGGTTGAAATCCTGGAAAATCTGTTTTGTTTTTTTAAATTCTTAACCTGGTAAAGTACTTGTTGAGTCGTTGATCTTGATCAACAACTCCATTAACCATCTGCAGGAATATTACAGTCAATTTGAGTTATGGGGCTGTGAAACCTATTTTTCCTTCAAATAATCCCCAATT
>JAJHUR010072707.1:0-15927 GCA_027495735.1 Lutjanus campechanus
TCCCACCCTCTGTCTTCTTCTTTTTAATTTAGTGTTAGGGACAGAACACATTTCATTTGATACTAAATGAAAGGATTGTTCTAATCAGCTTCTCAAAAAAGAAGGGAAAATTTCCTCTCCTCTCCTCTCCTCTCCTCTCCTCTCCTCTCCTCTCCTCTCCTCTCCTCCAGATGGGAACATCAATTCTTAATGCTCATTCTGCCACGCTGGTACCCGTCTCCCCCCCTGGGCGTACAAAACCAGAGCACAGGGCACCATCTCAAACTCTTAGTATCTTGCTTCCCTCATCTGAAACACCTACAAGAGGATATAGTCTTTTTAATAAACACTCCCAAGACACCTGAGCCAAATCTTCATTAAAAATACTTCATGCAGCGCATGCACATCAACAGATTATTAACATATTAATTTTGAGACATTAGAGTAACTACTCTCAACAAATGAGACAATCACTGAGAAGACTGGCAGCCTCCTTTGGCCTCTACAATGTATTTTACACTTTCTGCTGATGGGTTTGATTTGGTTTGAGTTTGGCTTCATTGTATTAGAGTGAGAGAGAAAAAGAGAAAAAATGTTTTTGACACAAAAATAAAAAAAGCACTATTTGTCAAGTACAAATTGAAATAAAAGTCTGGGTTGCTCAGAGTGGCAGCTAGTGAAAGAAGTAGCAGGGGGATTAGGTGTGACATGTTTACCCAAAACCAAAGAATATAAAATCCCCTCTTTGTATTGGAAATGCAATCACTTTTTCCTGATAACAGACAGAATGTCAACTCATTACATTCCCATTTCCATCAATCAGACAGTCAGTCAACTTGGTGGAGAGGGTTTACTTTACATTACCGGTCGTCACCCCTCCCTATCCCCCTTCACACACACTCCAAGAAAATGAATGTGGGAGACAAGAGAAAAATTTAGAAATGTGACAGTACTTGGTCTTGACTCAGTCTGCTTTGATCTTGGTCTTGTCATGGTCTCGAAGCCAAGGACTTTTTTCTTTTGTTGTGGTATTGAGAGAGGTATTGAGTTTAAAGTTTCAAATTCTGGTATTGTGACAATTCTAGCTGGTAGTAAGTTACTTTTTTAAGATTTATTTTTTTGGTTTGACAAACAATCAAAATGTGAAGTAAACAACTGTATTCAATTTCATAACAGTAAAGACTGAAAAGCACCAAATATTTACATTTGACAAGCGCTAAGCAGTAAATCTAAATGCAGCATACCTCTATGAATGGTTGGATGAATGCCAATGTGTCGGTCCACCACTTTGTACAGAATTTCATGTCTGGACCAGACATTCATGGTTCCCAGAAGATGTATCCCTACGTCTTTGGTGATCCTCTGACTTTTCCTCTTGGGGCACCATAAGTTTGACATTTGTGCTTTTTGGTGAAATGCTTTGGCAACTATTGGATAGATTGTCATGTTATGATTTAGTACAGGCATTCGTGTTCACCTCAGGATGAACTTTGTTCACAAACCAAAGCACCACTGGAAGAAAAAAGGATCACCAAATTCCCATCACGTTCAGCTGTGCTTTGTGTTAAATGCTAATTAACATACTAACATGCTAAACTAAGATGATGAACATGGTTAACAGTATACCTGCTACACCTCCTGTGTTAGCATTGTGTATTCTGACCGTGTTAGCATGCTGATGTTTGTATTTAGCTCAAAGCACCACTGTGCCTATATACAACATTAAATGCACTATATGTAAATTCTGCCGTTAGGAATCTCTCTCACATGAAATCAATAACACATGAAATCAATCACTGACGTACTTTAATGACGTCGTTAAGAAGTGTAGGGTCATGGTTGTTGTTATCTTCACTTTTAAACAACCACGATAGCTCGTGAAAATCTATCTGAGATGACTCAGGAAGAAATCTTGTTCATGAATGAGGTAATATTAAAGTTTTATTCATGTTACCTTTAGTGGTAGTGCGCCGACTTCCTTCCTCACTCTCTGAGGTATCTGACATATCCCATGTTTTCCTGGAAATTAGAGCAACTGGCAACTAGCGAGCAACAGCTAGTAGGAAAAGCACTGTTACCTTGAATATAATACAGATTTTTCTGGATCTGAACGTTGTGGGAAACATTTGGCTAAGTACGCAATTCCACAAAATATATAAAATGTGTAGCAGTTTTAGACATTTTATTGTGGAAAAGTTACATATTATATCTTTAGGTGATTAATCGGTTATCAAAATAGCCATTGATTTATTTTTTGTTGATCAGCAAATCAGTTAACCAACTTGTGTCAGCACTACTAACAAACCATGGTGTCTCTGCCATCATATAATTTGTTTATCACAGTTCTGTCAATATAACACAGTCTGCCAGTCATGTCTCTGCTCCATTATTCATTATTTTTCCACCAACATTTCCTGGTCTCACAACAAGAGTGATTTTATTGTATTTTTTGTCAGACTGGCACTAGTTGAATCACAGTAGATGCTGTTGCCTCGATGTATGTTTGGGCAGCGATCCATGGCAGACAGGATGGCTAGACGTGCCCATTTGTTACTATGGCTTCATGTTTCCTTTTAAGTGCGAGAGGAACTCAACCATTCTACACCTGTAAATGTCAGGGCTCTTTTCTGGTTGCATAGTTACGTTTTTTTTCTGCCACGGTTGATGTATGGCATGTGTTCTCACACTTTTTCTATTATCTTTGAAATATTTGCTTTCACTGTATTTTGGCAGACACGAGGAGAGTCAGACATGCTGTTTTAGTCAGAGCAAAGTGGCTGCTCTGACCAGAATTCGAACTCTTCACTCCTTTTCCACCCAAGTACTTTAACCTTTATTTCACCAGGGATGGCTGACTGAGCACAGATGCCTCTTTTTTTCCATAAACTTAACACTAAAGCTTTCTTGTCGAGTACAACTAGTCTTTTCCTGCATGATGTTTTTATTTTTTATTCCACTGAGGTCACCTTGACAATATTTTTTGAGAGGTAAGACTGGCCTTCATTAACGTTACCCACCCAAATTTTTCCATTGTCTGGAATCCCCAACCCAAGTCCTCCTGGCTCTTTAAAAAGACTTCCATCTAATTGAGGCTTAGAGCTTTTGCCACAGAGAAGTTACCTAACGACTAATGTAGTTGGTTAATAATTTGACCCCTTTAACCTTCCTCATTAGTCATCAGTGCTAAGTGGTGGTTGGTCAGTGGACGGCTGCAAACAGTGAGAGCTGCAGCAAACAAATGGTCTGTGTCATTAAATTGGATGTTAGCAGTGCAGGTGCCCTTTAAGAGCACAGAGACTATTAACACAATAACCAAAAAGCAATTAGATTGACTTTCTAAAATGGCAGTCAATTACCAAAGCTGCTGCACTGCGTGATGGGAGAGGTGAGAGAGAAAGAGTTAGAGTCACAAAGGAAATTAGAACTCTGGGAATCACTGTGTGATGATGCAGCTGCTGATCCCCGTGGTATTGATAGCCAGGAAACAATCTGTTCTGATGTCACGGGTAGCCAGTTGTCATATTATAGCTTTACATCTGATGCAGTTAACACTAAATCCTGATTTTTATATACCGTGAATTCTCAAATAGCGGCCACAGCCTTTATTTACCTCAGTGGCAAAGAGAACCAGGTCCTTTTTTGGCTTATATTACAGACAGACTTTTATTCCTAATTTTGTCTGCTGTAGTTAATGCAAACTCAAAGCTAAGAACTATTTTCTCAATTAAAGGACTAGTGTACAGGATTTAGTGGCATCAAGTGGTGAGCAAACGTCTTCTCACTCTCCCTCTGAAGTGTGTAGGAGAACTTGCAATGGCTTCTGCAAAATGCAAAAGTATTTAGAGCCAGTCTTTGGGTTTCTTTACAGTTCATTCCAATGAAAACATACTTGTGAATATTATATTCCATTCCTTCCACATGCAGCCAGTAAATCCCACTGTCACACACTGGACTGCAAAGTGGTGATTATGACAAGACTGTTATTTTAGCGACTGGCCTTTATTCTCGCTGGCCATTATTTAAATATGGATTTTTATAGGATGAGTTACAGTCCACCAACTAGATTTCTTATTTCCAAAAATGTTGGAGGACATTTGCATACTCAAAGCCATCACATTCTTTCATCACAATATTGTATGATTTTATTGACACTGATAGTCCTTTTCTTCCACAATCAAGAGCTGCATTGATTAATTTATTCTGGGACAACAGTTACTGTGATCCATGTCTGTCCAGTCACACACTGAAAGATTCAGGTTTAGTTCTTTCAGAGGTACTCTGAACAACATTGGAAAAATACGCTCAAAGCAGTTTTTGGAAGATGCTCCAAAGATTTTTTTTTTTTTAATCTTACAAGTAAACTTCACCAGGCCTGTTCTCACAAAGTGTCTTTGTTTGTGGCTCAAAAAATGTTTCAAGTTTTGTTGAAAGTGGTGTTGTGCAGACATCTGCTTTTGTCTTGTTTCCTGTCAGAACAAAGAGAGACAGATTGACAGATACAGATTAATCCTAATTTTTGAAGTTTCAAGTCTATGAATATGACTTAAGTTTGTAACTTTTCTTTTGTGAAGAACGCCGCTGTTTGCCTGCATGTCTGTCTGTGAGGCCCGCTCTATTTGTCATTCAAGTGAGAAGTACACATCTTTAAAGAAAATTCTGAAGAAGGAACTCTTCTCTCGATGCAAATTAAAGGTATTTACTCTCAGAGATGTTTTGGTTGTATCCTGTTAGGAAGCAAGAGCACTCTCTGATCTGGAGAGTGCGTCAAGAATAAATTATGTCAGAACATCACTAGGTGTGAATGTATGCGTTTGCACATGTAATGACACCTCTCAGTCAATCTGCTACTACAAGGAAGCAGACTTGACAGGAAATAAGAAACTCACGTTGTCATGGGAATAGACAAGATAATAGGCAGTTTGGCCTTGGCGAGGCATCAGAGGCTGATACATCTTTTGAAGGTTGTCCGGTTCTCTGTTTTTCTGTCTCCATGCTGTTGGCAGCATAGAGGCATTATATTTTTGGGTCATCTGTCTGTTTGTCACATTCTTGAGAACATGATATCTCAGGAGCACCTTGAGGGAATCTCTTCAAATTTGGCACAAACGTCCACATGAATGCAAGGGTGAACTGATTAGATTTTGGTGGTCAGAAATCAAAGGGCAAGGTCACTGTGACCTCACGTCTGTCCGATTTTCATGACAGCAATACTTCAGGAATGCCTGGAGGGAATTTCATTACGCTACTTGGACTCAAAGATTTTAGCGGTCAAACGTTGAGGTCACTGTGACTTCACAAAGCCAGTTTTTGGCCATGACTCAAGAATTCATATGATATTTTATATCCAAAAGGTCCAGCTTCACAGTGACGTCAAAATGCTCTGCAGAAACACGCAGAAACACAAAAAATGGTCTCTAAGTGAAGACAGCACGTTTCTTGCTGGAAATTATTCACTGGAATCACACATGACAAGATGGTGATAACTTCTCTGTTTTCCAAAAAATATATGTGATGCCTTTTATTAAATTCCTTTAATGTAACTACATTTATGAGTCTGGACAGACATGGATGCATAATGCATCTTCAAGGGTTGATTGGAGGCATACAACCGCGAGGCGGTAATTCTAGTCTGTGAATGTGATAAAACCTCTGATTGTTTTGGGGAGCCAACATTCAGCAATACTGGGAAACAGGACAATGGTGTAAGCTGAAGCATTGAGGCATGTCAACCCATGTTGGCTTGTGCCTCTGCGCTGCCAGTGTGTGGGCTTACATATGAAATAATAGGTGTGGGTGTTTTAAACGTGGCCTTCAAACTAGCAAGCATTCCCTCCAATATGATGACTAGGGTTGGGCATGGTGAACCGGCTCCAACATGATGATTCCAAAGAAATTGTTAAGAATTTTTCATTTCTATTCTACTTATTGATTCCAACACAAATTTCACTCGTGCCAGTTTCAAATTAAACCGTGTACTGCAACCACAAGCCTTATATGGATCTGACTACCGGTCTGTGCCTGTAGAGGATCTACCAGCACGACTTTAGATTCTTCCAGAACCACTTCTTTCCTTTCTTATTTTTTTACTAGAAAGAAAGCAGTTCCTGCCTGAAACTTCTCACCATATGTTGTGTAGATTATCTTGAGTAATAAGGTCATGATTTTTGGAATTAGACATTGGTTTTGTATTTTTCAAATGTATTTTTTTGGTGCTTTGAGCACCACAAGTTGAGTTATATCGGAGAGCAGGCAGACATCTCTGCAGCCAGTATCTCCTAAACTTGTCAACTCACACCAGAACAGTCTAGATGGATGCGTATTTTTGATCTTGGGGTTAACTGTCCCTTTAAGTTCTGTTGGAGCCAATCAAAATATCAACTGAAGACCCAACTTGAACAAAAGGAGGAACTCCAAAGAGGCTAAAGCCTGGTTAGGATTGGGTCTTAGCATATATTTTCAGGGGTTTGGATCCACATTAAGACCTTCAGCCTGTATCTGTGCAAACGCGCCAAATACTCAGGCCAACATGTTAAAACTTTTGGGACAGTATTCAGTATCTGAGTATTTCCATTTTCATGCCCAAATTGGCAGATATTCAGAATATAATTTGAGAGGGAAAGAAAAGCCTCTGACACAGTATTCAGACCGTCACTGGGCAACGAACGTGTGTTGAAACTCACAATAAAGAAACCGTGGCTTTCAATCCTCCTCACTGGTTTATTGGCACGTAAAGTAAGAAATAAAATCTGCATAGAAACCTGAAACTGTAGGTTTTACAGCGTGAAGACCCAGTGTATCAGTCCAATTTTGAACAATACTTCAAGATCTGCAATTGCGTTTGTGTTATAATACTGCAATTCTCAGCGTATTTTTCAATGTTTAAATCGGCACCATACAATGAGGATCACAGAATTTAATATGCATGGAGGAAACACTGTATACACTTATTGTAATGTACTTTCTATATGAATAACAAATAATCTGCTGTGGGTGTGAAAGCTGGCTTACTGCAGTGCTTTTGGTTGAAGTAGTTTGATCCTGAGCCGTCTAGACCAGGAATACATGATTTAAGAAAGCTTGTTCATGTGCATGCATGTAAGTGCAGCCATATACAATATGTCATGCATAACTAAATGTAAATGCCTGCATGCTGCGATGTGTGAGCAGTTTTGTAAGGCACTCAAATCGATGCATAGTTTGCGTTTGTGAACCACTTTGTAAGCAAATGGGTGAACATGGTGTACGTGAGTATTGTTTTTAGTAAACCAGTCCACATTTTGCATGCGATTGGTTGTGTAAATGTGTGAATTTTGTCATGCATGAGTGTGCGAGCGCTCAGCGAATGCTTGATGACTCTTTTAATAGGTTGCAGCAGATTGAACTGTGATGCTTTCCAGCTGAGACATTTTTGGGTCAGAGTTTTCTTTTTTCTAATAATTGCTTTGATCACAGGAATAATTAGGTTTTCCTCTTTCTGCTGCTCAAAACACACGCGCGTTAGCAGACGTAGGCACCTGCTCACACACATTTCTCTCCCGTCCTTCAGTATACTCGGTTTATTCAGTGATGTAACTTTTTAAATTACAATTACAAAAGGGTTTGAAACAGGCAACAAGACAAGTGAAGCGCTGTCAGGTAAAAGATTTAGCAGAAACTCAGTCATCTTAATGCACACAGCCAAGATTTTACACAGAAACTTCACTTGTCAAGAAGCGATAATCACTCTGTTGAAGCTGCTGTACTAACTGTTACCTATTCGTTGAATAGAACAGGGCAAGCTGTGCTCAAGATGGAGACTAATAAAACCCCAAATTCAATTACAACGCCCCCCACAGTGTTTCTTTTCTCCTGGGTCTTTTCATCTTGCAAAAACAATCATATCATGAGATGACATGGATTCTTGGAGGCACAAGTAATCGGGCAAGTTTTCGTTTATTTATTTTTAGTTTGTTTTCAAGGTAGTAGTGATGTAATCATGGTTACACAACATTTAGGCAACAAAAAGTAATTTACAGGGCTCCAGACTAACTTTTTCCTCTTAGTAGCACTGGTGAAAACTAAAAATTTTAGGAGCACAAATCATACACAAAGCAACTTGAATAGTGAGCATTAAGTGCCATCCAACTCTACAACAATCCTCGTTCCCTGGTGCTTCACATGATACATGATTATAAAACCAAGCTTAAAAAAGCAAATTGCAACTAAATGGTTGCAGTCTGGGACCCTGATTTTACTGCAATAACGCAGTATTATGTCAAGGTTAAAGTTAGCAGAAAGAAGACATTCCTTCATTATAAATATGCTAAAAAGTTTGGACCACCATGGCAAAATGGTTTATTTTTCTGAGTTTAGAGTTTTGACACAGCTGAGTTTCCCCTGTGGAAACTTAAGCCATCAAGGTACTAAATATTCGCTGAATGAAGAAAGTTTTTCCACAGGTTTAATTTTGTGAAATGAGATTTTGCACGGCTGAGTTGGAGAAGTGAGCTGTGTGGTTTCAGATTCTGTGTGTGTGTGTGTGTGTGTGTGTGTGTGTGTGTGTGTGTGTGTGTGTGTTTGTGTCTTTCCTCTCTGTACATAGCTGTGTGTGTATGTGTGAGAGAGAGAGAGACAGAGAGACAGAGAGAGAGAGAGAGAAACGTGCTTGTGATGTGTCTGTAGGTGCATTTATATTGACAGTGACACATGCACATTATAATCCAATTCTTGTTCTCACTCAGATTAGGAAAATTTATGATTAAGCCCTTTACATGCCTTAACATTTCCTATAAATATTAATTAAATCATTTCACTACACTATAATCAGAATATTGATCACCTGCCCCTCCCCTGCATGAGCAACGTCGCATCTCATTTTCGTTTTCCCTGCACAGCATTGAATGCTGCTTGCATTCAGCTGTACACTTTAACCTCGGCTACCGTTCATGCAATGCTTAGAGGTGTGAAGGCTAAACAAAAGCTGAGTACTTCAGATTAGAGCAGATGATAAAATGAAACTTTAATAATCCCCGCGGGGAAACTGGGTCATTGCAGAAGTGGAGAATAGAAGACGAGAACAGAGAAAATGGAGACTTGCAGATAATACAAGTAATTACATCCAGAGAACATACTGTACTGAGGGTGAAACACAGGAGAGGCTAAGATAGGGCATATTTGTTGGCAGGAGGAGGTTAGAAACGTCATGAGCATTTGGACAGAGAGTGGAACATATGTTGGAAGCATATGTTCAAAGATGTAAGCCAACCATTTACAGATTTGTTTAGGTACACGAAACTGCGTCCAAAAAGCTATGAAATAATCTTGTCAAAAGTGTTGCAGGTTGCAGCTTGTTCAGGTCACACCGACAGGCTTACTTGGATTATGCGCTTGTCCAAACAATCACCCCGCTGATTTGATCAGTGTTGCCGTAGACGCACAGTTTGATTGCAGCCTGAATCTCTCATTATAACCTCAGTGCGACGTAATCAGATTTAATCGTCTGAGTCCTTAAAGAATGTCAGATGAACTTTATTGATCCTGGCAGCTAAATTGGGTCATTACAGTATTAGCGATTAGAGGTGTGTGTTATTTTTCAGGGAACATGAAACAAAGTAATTTTCTGATTCTATGTTGATCCCTGAAGGAGAAATTAATCTTGTTGTGTGACCTTTAATACACAGAGAGGATGTTTTATGTTATATGTTATATTAAAATTTATGTAGGAGGTGAGTTTTCAGCTGTCCCAAACCCATACTACATACTCATGTATAAAGTATTTTGTCTGTGCTATTCTTAAATAGTACACTTTACTTGTACTTAGTATGTACATTTATTTTTATTTATTTACACTGTTACATTTAGGATAGACATACAAAAAATATACAGATTTATGTTGATTAATACTGAGATCACGTTAAACACTTGGGCAGTGCCGCAACGTATGAATCAAAGTGTACAAAATTAACATACTTAGTAGTAGTATTCAAACATATACAGTAGCAATACTGCCACTTAAACTTACTGTAAAAAGAAGAAAGCAAAAATGTCATGCATTATTGTTTGGTTTCTGAGACGTTCCTGGAGTCTCATTATTGTTGAATTTACAATTAGATTTCATGTTTCCTGCCTGTGAGCCAGGTGGATATTGTAGCGCACTGACAAGTTTGAGTACACATGTAAACCCACTGCCTTCTTAAAAACGGGATGGGGCCAGTATGTAGGATGGAATTGTGTTTAAACAATAAGTATACACCAGGCTTGCCGTGATAAGCGTTACCGATGTTACACATTGTTCAGGTCTTCACTCAGGTCTTATATTGTTTGTCTGCCACCCTTCTAAGTGTTTTATCAATATTTTGTCAGACTCAGTCAGATGACAGATGCTACAATTATAAACTGAAAGTGTATGCTCTGTACAGCAGTAGCAGAGTTGCAGCACAGATTAGCAGGAGTCACATTTCAAACGTAACGCTGTAGGTTAATCACAGCCTCACGTGAGGTTGCTTGACAACTGGTTATGGTTGTCCAGACTGAAATCCACTGGAGGAGCAATTACACAGAGCGCCAGCATCGCCAAACAGACATAAAACTTGGTATTCTGTTACTCAATACATTAGCATGAAGTCTTTAGCTGGTATTACCTAATTTGTCAAAACTTAGGCTAACTTGGCTAAACCAAGCTAGCCTTGACAAGGAGCCAACATAAACATTAACAACCAGCATGTACTTAATGTTACTTTACAACTTGTCAGTAGATGTCAGCTACAGTTGCTGGAGTCAGTGTGGGGGATGTCTGACAGCCCTGGCAACTCCAAACTAAAACATTACCTGGCGTCTAAGCGTTCATTCCGTTCAAAGTATGAGGAAGATCTAAGGAGCATTAAAGATCAAAGTAAGTGCTCTAAGGCTTCAGATATTGAGGTTCTTCACTCATATCTTGTCTTGTAAAATGTTTGGTGTAATCAGTAACACCGGTGTTGTCACAAGTAAACCAGTGGAAAAAATGCTCGCCGTGGAATCCCTAAGATATGCTTTAAAATCAGTTTTCAAAAGTCTGAGATCTCAGTAATCCACTTTAAAACATCAGTTTTACACCTTCCAGAGACAGTGGTCGAGTCATGAAGGGAACCCAGAACCACGAAAGACCTCACAAGAATGATTAAACGTTGTATAATGTCACAATGAAGTAACAACATGCACAAATCTTGTGAAAGTTTCACAAATCTAGGATTCCCTTCCAGACATGACTGAAGAAAAGTGTTTCAGCATTGAAAACAGACTATGATCTGGCTAGTAAATGTAATGCATGGCGACATCTGTGAATCACAGAGTTTATGAACTTAGCCAAATCCAGTCCTTAAGTTAGCTCGAGGGACAAATTTCTTATCCCACTGGACTTTTAAAGAGAAGTGGAAATATGATAAATAAAATATTAAAATAATGAAGCCACAGGACGTCTTTCAAGCATGTTATTGACTGTGCCCATGTTATCATTGACAAAATCTAATTATGGACGTAAAAAAAAACACTATTAATGTTTTCTTCTATTACAAATGTTCTGCATGAGTCATGGTTGTCTTTAGATGATGTCATGTCACCAGGACAGCGATGTCTTGTCTTGTCCTCTTATTATATACTATGAATTCATGGTAAATAGGAAATGTTTGTCCTTCTCTATTCCTTACCATCTGCCTTCTGATTTTACACTCACATTTTGCAGTGTATCTTGGTTATTCAGCTGATGAGACCTTGTGTTATGTTAAGAGGTCAGAGTACAATAAAAAAAAAGTACAATCAAGTAAAATCATGATATTTTCCATTTTTCAATTTCCAGGAACAAAATTGCTTTCAGATTTCTCTTCAAAGAGTTGGGACATAATTTGACCTGGTGTGTGGTGTGAAAAAGGATATTCTGGGGTGGAAGAAAAGTACTTTCAGCCGCTTTTCACCTTTTGTGTGATGCAGGGCTGGAAACAGGGCTGAGAAGGGCTGTGGTTTGGTCGTGATAGATGGTAGATGGCAGTGGTTTGCTCTGATTGGAGCTATTCTGGACATTTCCAAGAACAGAGCAAAAAAAAAAAAAAAAAGCTCAAAGAGTGCTCTTGAAATGAAAGTAGAGCATCACACAAACAGCCAGATGGTCTCGAAATGATGATTTGAGAGTGTGTGTATGTTGTGTTGTATGTTATATTTTTATACATACAGAGGTTCTTTTTACTGTGTATGTAGAACACAAAACAAAAAAGGGTGTCATTAACTTGATAATCCAAATCCTGTTCATTAATTTGTTGGATAGTTTTGGGGGGTTTTTTTAGATTATTTTTTGGGGCTTTTGCCTTTATTGTGACAGTGACAGCTGGAGAGTTGACAGGAAAGGGGGCAGAGAGAGGGGACGACATGCAGCAAATGAGCCACAGGCGGGAGTCAAACCAGCGGCCACTGCAGAGGTCTAACAGCCTCAGTACATGGGGTGCACGCCCTTCCAACTGAGTTATAGGGGCGCCGCTGTTGGATCGTTAAAGGTGCAACATTCGTCCTCACTAGATGTCAGGAAAATACAGTTGTGCGCATGTGTGTTTGTGCTATGATCCTAATCAAGCCATAACCACAGTCTTTGTGTGTGTTTCTGACTTGTCATGTGTGTAGCTCTGATCTCAAAGGCAGTGTTAAATTCAATAACATGAGACCGACCCTTCAAGATAAAAACTGATGACGGTAATGAGCTCAACCCATCGTTAGGCATCACATGACCGCAGTATTGCAGTTATCGCCACAGCCCTAGAAATAGGCGATGTAACGTAATCTCAGTCCATATTTTATCCGCACTGCCTAGTTTGACAGTTTGATCTGAGTTTTGTGAGCTGTGTGTGTTCAGATGACATTCTTTTCCCAACTTTATTGAGCAAACACAGTGGGCATTTGTTTTGGCCTGAGATGCTGGTGCTCTACTGTGACCTCTAGAGGGTGTAAATGTTGTATACAGCACCTTTAACTCTGAGGAGATCCATCAGAACATTTTGTCATTTGCTCACAATTCTTTATTATTCTTAGTATTCTTTATTCAGGTGAAATCCCTCACTAATCTCAAACCAAAATACACTCTTCTCTTGCTTTATGCATCTTTTCCCATCATAATTGGAGCAGCATCTTTCATGCCACCTCATACAACTAAGGAAAGACAGGTGTGGAGTAGCTGCTGCATGTTTTTTTGTGGTTCCATGTGTGATCAGGGTTTCACTGTTTCTTTACTCGTGATCAGCAGGTGTCTCTGACCGAGCCCGACCAGGACTGAGCTCCCTGATTGGAGGCACCAGATCAAACAGAATAGTGATTTTCACACCTTCTGCCTCACGTGTGTGCAAATGAAAAAATCTAATTTTTTTGCAGTTTGTCTCCTGTAACAGTAGGGAGCTGGCCTAATCTATCTTTTCTTTCCCAACACACATACATGAACTGATACACAAAGGCCTCTGTTATCTGAAGGAGGGGAACGCAAGAAATGAACTATGAACGATTAGAAAATGAAAGAAGATTGCTTTTGATTAGCACTCGTTAATTAACTCAGTCAGCCGCCTGCCTGCTCCCTAGCTAGCCCATCAACAATGTATGGCCTGACTGCGTGATTAACTCAACTTTGTGTGTCCCTGTGTGTGTGTGTGTGTGTGTGTGTGTGTGGGTGTGTGTGTGTGTGTGTTAGAGAGAGCAGAGGGATTGCTTGCTATTGTTAGTGTAGCAAGGCACAAAGACATTTTTTTTCTTCCTCTTGATTTTTGATCTTGTAGTTTTATAATGAAAAACGGCCGAACCTTGAACCTCAATTTGCTTTGACATGTGTCTGCATGTGCGACGCTTGCTTTGTGTGTTGGTGTGTCTGTGTGTGTTTGTGTGCATGTGTGAAAAATCTTTTTACGCACGTTTTCATTGATATGCATGATGGAAAGAGGCTGGCCTTCACAACATGCATGATTAGTGGCGTGGGACTGCTGTAACACCACAGCACAGTATGCTTCTACGTTACATTGAATAGCAATGAATGATTGATTAGGGGGGGAAAAGAAATTAAAGACGAGATAAGAGAGAAAGAGAAAGAGGAGGAGGATGAATGGGTGAGGAGTGAAGAACATTTCAAAGGTACAGTAGGTACGACGAAAAAGGATGAATGAAGGTTGCATAAGCGAGTAGGAGAAGCAACAAAGCCTAGCAAAAAAAGGAACCAAATCAATACTTCACAGAGAAGACTCAACAAAAACAAGGACATGTTTTTAAGGGAAAAGGCGATGAAGGAAAGTTAGGGGCACAAACAGAGAAAGAACAAAGGATGGGAAGCAGGAGCTGGGAGGGATGGAGTGATCTCATAAGAAGATAAGATACGGAAGACGAGATTCAGAAGAGCCCCAATTTCACAGTGGTGTGAGTGCCGCGGGTTTGTGCTGTTACGGCATTACAAGGAGCGCTCCACTTGATTGCGCATTAGTCCTATTGTGGAGGGAGCCCTGCACATGTTTTATTTAGCAGGCTCGCTCCGGCTTGCCGAGCGGCCCCGGCTCGAGCAGGACAGACGTTTGTTTGTGCTCCAGCCCCGCTGTGTGCTTGGGGTCGCGGATGCAGAGCCACGTCTCCTCACTGCTAATGGACAGAGCCGCATTAGTCAAGTGTGTCAGCTTCTGCCTCGCTTTGTCGACGACGGGCACCGATGCTATTATCACCCGTCAAAGCTTCCACTTTGGAGGGTTTTTTAAGGTTTTTCTTGATTTCACAGAAGGCTTAGGCTATGAGTCAGTTCTAATGTGGGATTTCTCTGTTCCTGCCTGTTCTTTTGTTTTCGAGCATGACTAGAGGAAGCCAAGTGGGCTGTATGTGAAGTATGTGTGTAATGTGTCTGTGTTAAAATGACTTGAAGAGAGAGTTTGGATTTTTTTTTTTGAACAACAGTCTCTTTATTGTTTTTTCAACACATAATACAATAATACAAATATAATCTGGTAGACATAATATAACCCACCCCCCACCCTCCCAATTTACTGCTCCAACAGAGCCCCATCCCTGCAACAGTAATACTGTACCATTCAATAGTCAATAATGACTTCATAAACAGCTATATTTACATATACGGTAGGTATAGATTGAATGACAAAAATCATGACGAAGCACACATAAAAAAATGAATAAATAAAATAAGTAAATAAATAAATAAGTAAAAACAAACAAAAAAGCAACAACAAAAAAACAAAAAAACAAAAAAAAAACAATAAAGATGCAATTAAAATTAAATTTTATAGATTATATATAGATAATTTATAAATTATAGGTTACATGTAATATGGGGTTAGCAGCACAAAGTCCCAATGTCAGTGGCATCCATGTTTTCTAGATAGTTTAAAAACGGTTTCCATAGGGCTGGGCGATATGGCCTAAAAAAAACCCCTCCGATTTACGATTTAAATCGATTTTTTTCACCCCCTACCTAAAATCAATTTGCAGATGACAAAGAAATTGTTCAAAACAAGTTTCGTATCATTGTATCACGGTTTTAAGTCATGGATCGGATCATTTTTGGATCAGCAAAAAAGAAAAAAATGGTGGAGTTAGGGTTAAATTATTTTAAAAATGCACTTGGCTTTGATCTGTCTGTAATCATCACCATAGTTATGTAATGTAATAATAATGATAATAGTAATGATAATGGTAATAAGATTAAAATCTTCAAACTTATACAGTAAGCTACTGTTCTATGTATATACATACATTAGATCATTATACACTGCACAGTATAATACACAACTACGCTCTGGCTCAGTGTCCCGCCTACAGCACATCTGATTGGTTAGAAGTTGGGTAACCAATCAACACAGACACACTGTCACAGACAGGGTGAGACAGAGCTACACTGCACCGGTAAACAGAGACGAGCTGTGTAGTTAAGACAGCTGATATCTCCAAAGTTTCAATAATTATCACAGTGTTATGATG
>JAJHUR010072708.1:0-24876 GCA_027495735.1 Lutjanus campechanus
GACCGGATCACATCACCAGTGTAATCTCTGTCAACAACATGCAAAGCGTCTCTCTTACCGTTCACTCTGTGACGACGTCTCACGGGATCTTTGCTTGTTGAAGAACGTCTTCATTGCAGCGAGTGGAACAGCTGTTTTCTTGAGGTGTGTTTGGTGAAGTGTTTCAGGATGGGATGTCTTCTCTTCTTGGGTGGGCAGGAGTCATCTTGAGAAAAGTGTGCACTGCAGACCCGATGGTCTGCAGGCGCAGTGTTTGGACAGGAGCGTTAGCATCCAGTTGTAGCACAATTAGCCACAACTTCGGCATGTTGCTGTGCGACAAAGTCAGCCTGTAAAAGCTGTACGGGGTGTTGCACGCCATCCTGTTCTTGCACTTCGATGACGCAAAAACACAAACCATTGTTTTCAATAGTTGCAGTAAAACTTTCAGCTGAACTCCGGGACAGCTAACTCCGCTCAGACCGGCTCTCAGCATGACTCCTGTTTTCTTCCCGCAACAAGCAAAGATCCCGCGAGATGTCGTGACACACAACAAGCAGTAAGTGAAGCATATTGTTGACAGAGATAACATTGGTGATGTGAGCCGGACTGTGGCGAAAAAGGCACGTTTAATGTACAAACTTTTACTTTTACCATTATGCCCCGATAACTACCGTTATAACTCGTTTTGCAGCTGCCGGCAGCATTCGCGTATCTCAATACCGCAGCTATTTTAAAACGAGTTGCAGCTGTCAATCATACACACACATACACATGGGGAAATAGGGCCCAGGTTGAAAAATACCGAAGTTGTCCTTTAAAGTGAAAACATGTCATTTAAAGATATAAAAAGGTATGCACGCTAAGCATCCAAACAACTTTTAAGCATTTTAAGCTTTTCACATGTCATTTAATGCCATTTTAGTCCAGCTACTTTTATTAGTTCAGAACGTGGTAACAATGGTCAGAGTTTTTGTTTAGGCAACAAAACCACTTGACAGGAAAGATCATGGTTAGGGTTAAAATGAGTATGTTAATTCTGTAAGTTAAGTTATGCACAGTACATGATGTTAGTGTGTCACATATTTGGCTTCTGTTACATATGTTACCTAAGTTAACGAACAACAGTCTCTCAGGTGAAAGTACGTACAGACGACACGCAGAATGACTGACGTTCATATGCCAATCGGTGAGACTGTGTAAACAGTGTTATGTTAGAATTAAATAAGAGTCTGAGCTTATCATAATTATATCACACCTGGAAACATTTCAGTTCTAACTAAGATGGCTCTCATGTTAAACTTAATTAACTAGCTAGCAACAGCTGATCAAATCTGCCAGTGACAGTTGTTATGAGAAGCTGCCTTTTGTTTCAAAAGTTACTAATAATTTCTGCCATACACAGTTATGTAGGAAATAACAAGACCAGTTGTTTTGACACACACTGATCAGCAGCAGTGTATTTTGGCCTTTACTGTACTAGCTGAAAGGCTGAAAAAAATCAATGTAAGTAAAATAAAGTAAAAGGAAATTAAGCAAATTAAACTGCTTCATATTGCTGGTGTTTTCTTATTTGTTTTCTGTATGAAAGTTACAGAGAAGTGAGTTTTGCATTATTGCTGATTTATTGCAGCACTTGTGGGTCCAACACTGAATTGAGGATTTGTTTGGAACATCTTATACTGCTATATTACTGTCAGATAGGCATAAGGTAAGTTATTTGTGCAATAGAAGGCAAGGGCAGGGCTGTAAAAAAAAAAAAAGAGCTACAGGCTCATTTATGTTACACATTATACAGATAGGGATGAGCTCTCTGTCAGTACTCTGGGTTTATTTCATCTGTATTTGGGCACATTTTCTGAAAGCTAACGGGTATGGACGAAACAGAGCAGTACCACTGGTAGTCGTGTGAGGGCAGTGTCACAGGACATGATGAGGAAGTATTAAAAATTCTTGCAATAACGTTCATCATAGTTAGTGTAAAGAATCTTCTGTCCACATGTCGCGATGTATTTAATGTCCACACAGACCACCACCGTCTACAACGCTGCTCCTGTTTTTGCCTCTTTCTCTACAGGCGCATGATTACAACCTCCTCCAGCATCCCTGAGCTTGTTGTCAGAAACTTTGATTCTTCTTCTCTACTGGATGTACTGCTTAAGATCCATGCCAACAGAAAGGACGCATGAAAGTATGAGGACAGTGGCCGTTACATGATTTCAAATGGACATATCCATTTTCATATGTGAAGGGAGAATAAATCATCCTTTTGTCTTTGAGGTGATCATCATATAGTTTTAGAATACTGCAGACCACCTTTATTAATCTATATAGTCACTTAGGCTTGGGCGGTACATCTCATACCTTCATACCCTCCTGACATTTTACCGGGGTATACAGTATTATGGCGGTATTTGTGTAAAACCTGTGTTAAACTGTACTCCACTGTATTTTATACTCCCACAATGTAGGCAGAGCTGATCATCATAGTGACGCTATTCCCACAGCTGGGAAACAGCACACGCAGGAGCTTCACTTCAGTCTTGAGAGGCTGCAGCCTTTATACACTGACAAACTCAAACCATGAACTGTAAATTTACCATGCCGTCTCTGTATATTCTGCCAGAATGACAACTTCACTGCTCACCTTTCCCTCCGCTCAATGCACATTCACAGTAAGTCTGTCACCAGTAATTAGTCTTCCCCTCATCCTCTGTGATACTTGCTATACACAGTTGAAACGCTACTTTATCAGCAGTGTTTGTTAGTTTACCTTTATCATTGGGACTGAATCCAAAAAACAGGGGCAGACACATTTTTCTTCTTTTAAAATAATTAGTCCTGTAACTTTATGATTCTTCTTCTTATGAAAGTTATGTTTGTCTGCTCAGCTGCACTGCCGTACAGAGACTGACCCCTGGTGGCGTAAGCTGCACACTACAATACAGCATCTGTTTAGTAGAAATAGATAGTTTAATAGAAAGAGGAGCATCTTTATTTATGATGGTATTGAAAATCATTCCATCAGGATTTCTTAATACCCTGTGATACCATAATAATACCTTTATACCGCTCAAGCCTAACTTTACATCAAGTATTACAGGCACAGTAACTCCTTGGAAGATAGGTACAGTCTCACTAACATGGTTTTAAATATACAGTTTCTGCTCTATAAACACAATCCACATAATCGAAAAGTTTATACTTTCCTTGGTCAACCTGATTCTCCTCCAGACACCACTGTGGTTCAACTGTTGTAGACGCACTCAGGAAATAAAATAATGTGAGTGCAATCCAATAGGCCTCAGGGGATTCTGACCACCAATAATGATTAAATACTAGCCTAAAGGCCATCGATCATTGTTGGAGAGGAGGAAAGTGAAAGAAAAACAGAGTGTGTGAGTGAGAGATAAACAGGGAGAAATCTGATAGAAAGAAATTATACTTCAGCTGGCATAAATTTGCTTGTTGTCTCCACTCTGTTATGGCGCAGCATGTCTCCATACATCAATGAGCCTCTAAGTAAGACTCAAGAGTCAGCTCAGGCCAGGTATCTGTCTGTCAATGAAAAGAATCAATACTATTTCTACTGAGAACAAGGAGGAGGAGGACAGGAGGAAAAAGACAGACAGAAATATTTATGAGTCGAAAAATAACAAGGAGAGACAGGACGGCAGTCAGAGAGAGCATGAAATACAAAGTAAGGGAGTGATTAATGCAACATTTCATTTTTTTATCCGACCTCCACCCACTCACTGATTAAGTTTCCCAATGAAAGGGGAGATAGACGTGTACAGTATCATAATGCAGAGTGTGTCTGCTGCCTTTGAAACTCATGCAGTCAGGAGGAGGGTGTAGTGTGCAGTTTTGGCCTTTGGAGGCACTAGCAGCACTGCACCAACGTTCACTCCAGAGCTACCTCTCTGCAGGTTTTTTTTTTTTTTTTTTGTCTGAGGGAGAGCAGGCGGTTTTCTCCTCTTTGCATTCTAGCAGGCAGGGCACGCTCCCTGATCATTTATCCTCCTTTGTACTGAGACAGCAAGAAACCTTAACAAGTTGCAGAGTCACAGAAAGACATTGTGCTGGGGTTCTTTTTGGAACAGCAGGACAGTGATGTGATTGAAGGCCTCAGCCTGACCATGTCTACAGATAAAAGGGTTTATACCTGTTCTCAACAGGTAACTGAACACCTTACTGCCGGGAAAGAATGTTAGTCAATTCTGTAAACACCCAGATTATGTTCAATGAATGTTTTTTCACACCCAATGGTAATGCTTTTAAAATTCTTACTTTTAACAGTAAGGGGGAAATCGTGGAAAATGCAAACCAAAATGCAATCTCAGATGGAGCTTTTCATCAGCTTTTTAAAAATATATCTGCATTTATCCAATTCATATGCAGATATCTGTTAATAGAGGTTAGCCTTCAATGCTATTCTTGTGTCTGAAGTTGCTTGGCCTGGCTACACTGGCCCCAAAACATTGGCCGTTGTTCCCAGAGGTTTAACAGTCGTCAGGTGATAATCAATGAGCTCTGAGGTTGATGATCCTAGATGATATACAAACAAGTTACATCTCCATCCGCCAACCTGAACCTTACTGTCCATCTTTCTACAAATGCTATCTTGCACTAGATGTGAACCATGAGGAATGGTATCCCCCAGTATGCATGGAATTCCTCAAGGAAACCATCAGAGCCTCCCCTGGCTGAATCTCACAGTTTTCCCAATGTCTCTCCAATAAGTCATGATTAATATTACAAATGGGGATAATGGTGCACACTTATGGACAGTCTCCACAAAAGCCTTCATGGTGTTGCTCTTGATTCTACACATAAATAGTGCCATAGGATGTATTTATGGGACGAATGAAAGAAGAGAGCTAGAGAGACGAGTTCAACTGGTCTTATTAGAAAAACTGTAGCACTAGTAATTACACTTGACTAAATGAAAAAAAAAAAAAAGTGCTACTCTACTTGGACTTTTAACACCAGTGACTTGTGACTTCAATTAAGACTTGAGCCTTTTGACTTTAAAATACTTGATGCCTTCCCCAAAGCTCAAAGAAAAGAGAAGATGAAAAATATTGTTCTTTAAAAAGTGTGAATCCACAAATCAATTTATTTTCCTTCATTTCCTGAATCAACAAACATTGAACTCAATTCATTTTCAGCCAGTTGACATTTAATTTAATTTTTATGTTTAAAATTTTTTTTATTTATCTTTCTCTTTTTTGTAAAGTGTCTTTGAATGCCCTGAAAAGCGCTATATAAGTATGATGTATTATTATTATTATTATTATTATTATTATTATTATTATTATTATTGTTATTGTTATTATTATTAATATTATTCCCCAGATTTACTTTGTTTGAACCAATCTGACCAATCAAGATGCAGGAGAAAACTATGAAGAACTAACGTTACGACGCAACATCTTCCAAAGTTGTTGAACATTTAATGTTGCACGAAAAAGTCGAGGCTCCATTTTTAAAATGGCATTACGTTAGGTGAAGACAGTGTTATGACTTGTTTAGGACTCAAAACCCAGTTTAGGACTTGGGACATGACACTGGACTTGCCTGTCATGACTTGGGACTTGAACTCAGAGTCTTGAGACTTAGTTGTAATTGCAAAACAATAACTTGTTCCAACCTCTGCCTAAACCAAACAATTGTGTATACTGGATCAGTGAATGCTGATAATTTGTGTTTGGTCATTCTGTTGGAGGACTTGTTGGTGCAGGAAAACAAGAAGAATCCTCCTCCTACCACTCACTTGTACCTACAATATGTCAATTAAGTGTATATACTAGCCAACATTTCAATCTAAAATCAAAATTGTGTCCTATTGGTGTGACAGTAGACAAGTTTCCATGCCCAAATTTATGCAAGTTACGTTTTTCTACACAATGGTTTATTTTTATTCGCACTGCCCTGAGTATTAGTCCTACATTACTGTAGTTCTATTCATATACTAAAGCTTGGCTTTCCAAGGGCAAATAAACACATCTGTGTCTTTGAATCCACAAAGTGTTGTTTGGCACTTTCCTTTCCTTGTTTTTGCTTTACATGATGTCTTGGTACGCTGTGCACTGGCATCATCTACCTCACAGAAGGTTTCATTTGTTTCACCATCTGTTTCCCTTGGCTTTACTGGGTGGTTAGTGAAATGCAGCCCACTGTATCGATATGAATCAATAATGCAATCAAACGCCAAGCCTTGACCCAAAATGCTTTGCTGCACCAAGTCCCAGAATTCCCCTGTCCACTGTTTCCGTAGCAACAGTGGGGAGATAAGGAGAAAGTGTGAGCATGAGAAGAAAAAGAGAGAGAGAGAAAGTGAAGAGATTGTGGGGTAATGATCAAAGGATGGGAAACTAAGACAGAGTGATTAGGACTGATCAAATAAACATGACACACAAACGTAAAAGATCCAAAAGTTTCAATGAGGTGGAAAAATAATTTCAAACACATCAGCACATTTCCAATACTAACATAACATAGATAGATAGATAGATAGATAGATAGATAGATAGATAGATAGATAGATAGATAGATATCCTCTCAGTTGTTTAACCTCCTGTGACTTGTGCCGTGGAGCCAGCATCAGCCAGCAAAGTCAAAGCATTGCATTTTGGAACATAAAACCATGAGAAAGCTACAAACCACAGGAATCCCTCTGGCAGGGGCGAAGCAAAGGTGGATGTCGAAGAGTTTGGGGAGTTTTGTTACAGTGCTATCATTTTTGATCTACCTTGTGAATCAGAAGTAGTTGTAGCTTGCACCCCTGCCCTATTGCTTGCTGATACAAAGGAACAAGAGCCAGACAAACAAGCAGAAGAAGAGGAGCAGAAAAGTTGCACAGAGGGAAAAGGAGCGTTACAATGCCATCAGAATGCCTCCAAAATGCTCAAGTCTTTCTTTCTTCCCGCCCATCGCAACCACAGACCTGATAGTTTTGGATTACAGTGACAGTAGTGGCATTAAGATCTGTAATTAATCCCATCCAAGTGCACAATCTGTGGTAATGCCAGTGAGAGGGAGGGAGGAAGGAAAGAGGAGTGTCATAAAGGGATTGGAAGAGAGCCCTGGTGGCACTTTTAAAGCAAAAGCCTGGCGACCATTTTGAAATGTGTGTGAATTCTCGAGGCGTGCTTGATTTATCTTGCCAAGAAACTTGACCAAATGTGAGAGGATTAAGTTAAGAGAAGATAAATAAAGCAAACATTTTTCCCAGAGGCAGGTGGATAACAGTTTTTCTAGTATATCTGAAGCTTTGAAAGTGCAAAGAGCAAAAGCTAAGAGGCCATCACAGCACAGCAAACAGTGCCACCACTATGCTAGTCACCACAGCCCTTCGAAGTTGTTCTAATACTTACCTGGATTTGTGTGCATGTGTCTTTTTGGGATTAGAGTTCTGTCTGTCTTTCTTTCTCCCTGCCTGCTCATTTATCTGCTGGGCTGCCAAGAAACCTGCTACATCTAGTTTTGTACATTAGTCTAGTCTACATTGTCTTGTTGGCTAACAGAGACCTTCGAAGCACTACAGTGGTCAGTGTTCCAGCCCAGCCCCGACAGAGAGTCAGACACAGCTCAGATACAAAAGATTTCATTTGAAAGTACAAAGGGAACTTTTTCAAAAGTTTTTGTAAATCAGACGTACAAAATTGTTCCCAGAGGGATCCAATCAATTTCATCCCATACTGCAATGGCTGGAGCCAAGTCTGTTGTAAAACAATATGGTGCTCTCTGTGGGCTGCGCTGTAAAAACTGACCTGAGCTCAGTTCCAGAGGAGAGGACAGAGGAAACCAACCAACCAACCAATCAGCAACCAGCTCTCACTGGCCTGGCGGGGCAACAAGCCAACCAGTGCGCAGCAGCCGCTTTCACTCTGGCACCAGTCCCAAAACAAACACGTTTAATTAAATCCCCATTTATTTCCTTATTTTTGTCCTTTTTTAAAATATACTTTTGCTTTATTTTTTGTGGAAAAACTCAGTAGTTAGGTGCAAAATACTTTTTATTTTGGTTTTGATTCCCAATAACGTGTTTTGATTTGATCTCAATAGGACATTGCATCCTAACTACACTGTAGAATCTGCAAACCAAAGCTGGTGTATCACAAAGTTTTGTCCACACATACTGTAAAGCAAAATATGGAAGGACTAGGCACCATCTCCCCAAAGCATTCTGTGAATGAGATCTCCCTGGCTCATTAGGAACCAGGGTGGCTTTGGAGCTAAAGTGCTTTTGGGGTGGGGAAACGTGATGGTGAGCATTTGGTTCATGGCATCCCCCTATCTGTAAGTACCAGAGTGAGAAGAGACCGGGTGAGAGGAGGAGAAGGAGGAGGAAGAGGAGGAGCAGGAGGAGGGGAAGACAGCTACACACGAAATACAGACACACAGAAAAGGACGGACATACAGACAGAAACAAAGAAAGAAAGAAAAAAATAGAGAAACAGACAGACAGACAGATGGGTAGTGTAACACAGACCAACAAGAGCCAACGTACAAACGCATGACCTGACACAACCTGGGGAAGGAGACAGTAACACAACAACAACAAAATAACAACAACAGCAACAGCACGCATCAGACATGGACCTGCATTGTGACCTTTCAACCCACTCTGACCCCACGACTCCCATACTGTAGGTGTACAGAGGGAAGGCATATTGCTCACACCCACGCACGCACACACACATACAAACAGGCTAATAAACTGTACACAGATGCATGCATTTAGTCACACAATCAAAACAGACACACAGTGTGTTCATTTGGTTAAATGGTGCTAGAATGTGTGTGTGTGTGTGTGTGTGTGTGTGTGTGTGTGTGTGTGTGTGTGTGTTGGGGGGGGGGGGATTTGTGTCTCAATTCACAGAAATAATTTAATAATTTTGATTCTGTAAAGAAATTATCACACAGAACATTGTTTAATTTTATCAAACAAAACGCTCTGTACTAATAATTGTATTTGCATGTTTGCATGTGGCCCACAGAGGGCTCCTTATTGTCATCACTACAAATTTTATTTTGAAGGGTCAATCTCATGTGAGATCAGTGCATTGATCTATTAATACACCTAAGGAACAGTGCTGTCACACACAAGTCAGGAACACAGCCTCTGATTGGTTGACAAGTCAGAAACACAGCCTCTGAGGCATCCTAGGATAGCCAGTTGGCGGCTAACAACATGCTAACAATAACAAATGGTAAATGGACTGTATTTATATAGCGCTTTTCTAGTTATAAACTACTCAAAGCGCTTTCACAACTACAAGTCACATTCACCCCATTCACACAATAATGACACAGGTGGCTTCTTCTACAAAGACTCAACCTGTTCATCAGAAGTAATTCACACACCGGTGTGTGTAGCCATCGGGAGCAATGTGGGGTTCAGTGTCTTGCCCAAGGACACTTCAACATGTAGACCAGAGGAGCCGGGAATCAAACCACCAACCTTCCAATTGGGAGACGACCCACTCTACCACTGAGCCACAGCTGTCTTTGATATGGCAAATTTGATACATTATCACAGAAAACATTCAGCATTGGACTTATCATTAAGAATTTATTTTACTGTCTTCAAAAAGATGCTGCAGTTCAAAGCTGAATTACAAAGCTTCTGAAAGAGGTATGATCGCACAGGGCAGAAGTGGTAAAGGCATGACACTAGCGTTAGCAATAGCTAAATGTTAGCCTTTCCTGCTCAACTTACTTTGGGGGTAACCCCATCACCTTTCCAGCAGTTGGAAATCTCAGACAAGACTTTCCTTGGTTGTGAGAAGCTGCAGTGTTTATTTACTGTCAGACTGAAAAGAATCAGAATCAGAATCAGAAATACTTTATTTATCCCCGAGGGGAAATTGTTTAAACTATGCATTTAGACCGCTAAAAGTTGCTGACAACTAAGCTCGGTTAACCTGACCTGAGTGTCATAAGCCACCCAAAGTACCCTGAACTTTTAGCAGTCTAAATGCATAGTTTAGGCAAATTATTAGTCTGCTGACTTTGACGCCATGTAAAGCAAATGACATTGCATTATCAGTAAGCATGGAGGAGATTCAAGTCGGCATCTTGTCTTTTGGCGTAAATGCTCGTTAAAGATTGGACTTCACTGCCAGTCCATCTGTTACATACTTTGTTCTGTAACTCCATGTTGATGTGTTGAAGCACAGTGAACAAAAACCAAACTGGTTTGCAATTGCAGATTTTTAATAATGGTCTTGAAAAAAACAGCTGCGAGTATTCAACCAATCAGATATGTTAAACACTGCCCCACCCTAGTAGCATTTTTGGAAAGTACTACCCAGTGAACACGGACTTTTTAGGTCATAAAATAATGTTCCTTGAACCCAATTTAGACCCTGGTCCCTGTGGTGGAAACGTAGGTCTATCTTGGAAATGAGTTCCTTCAAAATTTTCTAGTCCCTGGGGAAAGTTCCTGCGGTATGCCACCATTTTAGCCAATTGTAGAGTAAAAGTAGGCAGTTTGTGATTGGCTGTTTAGTCTCAAATCACATCACTGGTAGGAATATCAGGATATCAGGGTGGGATTATCTAGGACTGACTCCGACTAAAGATTTTTTTAGTGGACTAGTCGTCGTCAAGCCATTAGTCGACTAGATAATTTGGGCTTGAAGCAAGCCGCCTATGATTCTGAATGTGTCAGAACAATCAGCAAGGAGACTCAACATTTCATTAATTTATAACTTCCAGCTTGACAAAAACAAATATTTGCGGACTTATCAACAAAATGGATGAATTCAATTAGCTCCTCAACTGCTTCACGCCTCCTGTCCCCATCTGAACCCGCTTTGTCTTATTGTCTCTGGAGCCGCTGTAACATTAAATCACCCAGGTATTGTATTCTCAGTCATCAAACTAGCCTTGGAGGCTGTATCCCAGTCTAGGACCACTAACTGAGCTAACTTCCCAAATGGAGTTTGAGGGTTTCTGGTTGACTACAACTACGACACCAACTAGCAGTTTAGTCGACTATTAAGGGGCAGTCCTAGGACTCTTACTAGGGCAGTGAGGCCGAGTCACACCAGAAATAAGCAATCCAGTTGATTTACCAGGTGTAATTTAAAAATTTGTTCTGCCTTTCATCAGTGCCCTTGGCACTACTGCACTGCAAGTGGCCATGTTAACTGGTGACTTTCAGTCGAATATACCTGTGGTTGCCATGGATGTGTGGCGGTTACTGGTTGTTACTCTCAGTGACTGCAGCTGTTGAAAACACAATCAGAACTTGAATGATCAAGCTAGTTTTTATGTAAGTCACCTTCTGATTGAGGATAACTGTAAAACCTTTGTTTCCCACATTATAAGAAAGTTAGGAGAGATGAATGAACATAATTTAACTTGCATGAATGTATTTAAATTCAGTCTGAAGTGCTGCAATACATCCTCTGACGAGCGGAGGGCAGTAATACCTGCATGACAGGGGCCTGAGTAGAGAGGTCTGAGCCGCTACAGTTGGTCAAAAAAAGTCAAAACTGTCAAGACAGCTTGCAGTTGGTTCACAGCACAAACTTGGTACAAGTTCACCAAAGTTGAACTGAAGATGAAAAATCAATGCAAATTTTACTTTGATCCCAACAAGTGAAGAGACACACATGAAAGCAGTTTTCTTCAGTTTTTGTTAGATACATAGTTTTATAACTCTTTATAAATACTAATCATAATGATAATAATGATAATAATGACAAAAGGTGATAATTTCTCTACCAAATATAATGTGTTTGCAAAAAAATATTTTCTGATTTCTCAAAATATCCCATTGTGTGTGCAAAATTGAGGCACAAATGCACTATCTGTATAGATATGTATGTAATTTGCGTTAGCTGTGCCAAGGGAGGAACTGCAGGGAGCTAACCTGCATTATGCTACATTCATTGGACTTAAGAATAACAGTGATGAGATATAGCAGTAACAAAAGAACTCATAATAGCTGATGTGTGTGTGTATCAATGTGATGTGACACCATTGTGACACCATTGATAAAACAGTGGTAAAAATTATAGTCTACATACAATAGACAGATACTTTGTGCACATTATGTAAATGATTATAACAATTCCTTAATAGACAAAATACTTGATTGATCTTGATTGATATGAATCCTTTGTGAATCAAATAAAATGGACAAGTGAATGCTCGGGACAAGGCTTTTGTTGTGTATGGACAAAACACACAGACACACATACACACATGCCATGCGTATGCCCCCCACCCTACACACCACTATTGTTCACCATATGATGCTTAACCACACTTAAAAGCTTTACAATAACAAACAACCTGCATGCACCTCTATACATTCAAACTGTGTGTGCAGTTGTAATAATGATGTAAAAAGTCACTTGGTGTGTTTGTGTGTTTTTGCATGTTGTAAGGCTTCATATTGTCTGACCTGACCTTCATGTTGTTTCTTTGTCATTTCATTGTGTTTCTTGGTATCTCTCTCATGTTCTCTGATATCATCCACTCAGCTGTAAGTCGTGTCCTGTGCATGTTCTGATGCTTTATTCCCCCCTGTCAAACTGAACTTTTCTCATCTTTTGTTTCCTATTTTATTGTAGTCTGATAAATGTACATTAAGAATTGGAAACAGATCAAATGGATTCAACCCATAAAGCTGTAATACAATAATTCATGTCATCTAGTTTAGTCCAGTCCTGTCTAATCAAGTCAATCAAGTCTAATCTAGTTTTCTTATCTACTGTAATCTAATCTGGTCTAAACTAATATGAATGAATTTAATTTAATATAGTCTAGTCTAGTCTCATCTACTCTGCTCTAGTCTAGTCCAGTGTAGTGTAATCTAGTCTTGCCTAGTTTAATCCAGTTTGATGTACTCCTGTCCAGTGTAGTGTAATCTAATCTAGCCTAGTCTAGTTTTAACTACATCACTGTATTCTGATCTAGTCTAGTCTAATCTAAATTACTTTAATTTAATTCAGTCTAGCCTAGTCCAGTACAGCGTATTCTTCTCTAGTCTAGTCTTAATTTAATTGAATCTAGTTTAGTATAGTTGGCTAAACCTATTCTAATCTAATGTAGTCTAATATATTTTCACCAATTTTAGTGCAGTCTAAGAAAATTTAATCCCATCTAGTGTATTCTTTTTTCATTTTCTGATGTATCTAATCAAGTCTGATCTGGTGTAATCCGGTTTTGTCTGGTCTAACTGGATCTAGTTTAGTCTAGATCTATTATAGTCTAAATTTATTATATCCTAATATGATGTCATGATGTTGAATCTAATCTAATATAGGCTACTATAATCTAGAGTATAATATGGTCTACCTGAGCCTAGTGTAAGGGAATTTAGTCCAGTCTAGTCAAATTAATTTGTATCAATTCAAGTCTACTCTGATGTGATCCTGTCTCGTCAAGTTTAATTTAATCAGTTTTAATCAGAGTTTTTTAATCAGAGTGAATGTATTCCAGTCTAATCATTTTTAATCAATTCTCGTCTAGTCTAATTTAATTTAACCAATATCAGCATAAAGTCTAATTAGTCTGTTGTCAAATCTGATCTAATGAAGTCTGATCTAATCTCATGCAATCTAGTCCAATCTAGTCTAACTTAGTTTATCTTTCTAGTCTTATTTAATGTGATCCTGTCTAGTTTAATTTAACCTCTGAATATGATAATAAATTAATGAAATCTCATCTGATCTAATGAAGTCTGATCTAATCTAATGTATTTTAGTTTAGTCTAATGTAGTCTACTCTAAAGGAATGTAGTCCAGTCTAGTCAATGTTATCTAGTCTAGTCTAATGTGATCATGTCTAGTTTACTTTAATTTAACATGTTTTAGTCTGATCTATTGTAGTCTTATCTAGTATTTAAGTTTAATTGTATTCAGTCTAATCTCATTTCATCTAGCCTGGTCTAGTGTAGTCTAATCTGATTTTATCAGATCTGATCTAATCTAATCTAGTCTTTGGTTTGCACAGTTCAGTCAAGTGTCCCAGTGATTCGCGTTTGTATTATTGGCTGTAGAAATGTGTTACCTCTGTGTTTCTATGGTTTGATCCAGGAGGAGGTGGAGTTAACACTGAGCTCCTGCGGTAGCAGAGGCCCCTCCGGCTTGAACCACTCCTCTCCCATGGAGGATGTCACACTGCTGGACTCTGAGCCGTCTGCATGTGTATTTTGGAGTGTGTTTTGTGTGTGTGTGTGAGTCAGGAAAAATATGGAGAGTGTGTCGAGGAGTGTATAGGGTGTTAAAGGTGAGAGGTCGAGGGTTATATTGAATTATTTTGGCATAAACAGGTCATGGTGACAGCAGGGAAATGGAGGGGAAAACGAATGTAGGATGAGGGGAACATGTTAGAGAGGACAGGCAGCATGCAGGGAAATGGTAATGAAAAAGGAGCATAGGGCGAAAGAAAATGGAGAGTCAGTGGAGGAGGTGGGCGAAAAGCAAATGTGAGAGCAGAAATGAGAAAAAAAGAGAGTGGGGAGGAGAGAGAGAGAGAGAAAGAATGAAGAGTTAATGACTTACAGTGTGGGAAAGTGAGGAGAATAAAGTATACAGTGAGATAGACAGAGTGACTGAGTGAGAAAGAGAGACAGGGCAGAACAATGAAGAAGCCTGATGTGATGACTGAGAACAGAATGACACTCATCTGATCTGCCTGTTCTGCCAGATCAGATTCAAAGTACTGCACATTTACACATGATACAGAGTTTCATTTCAAAACAAGACATCCAGAGACACACTTAGACATTTGTTACATTGAAAGTTCCAGTAAGTACATAATGTTAGTATTTATTGTTAACAAATCCCATGAAAAGATCCTGCTAACAAGTATCGTGTGTATATCAAAGCCTGACATGTCTTATTTCTCTGTGCCAATCCCCATGAATTCTGCCTGAACTTGCAATTTATATTTTTTGATTTTGTCACAGGTACTGAAAAGAACAGAAGGTTTGTCACTGACATTTATCAATGCTCTGTGCCAATTCTTCATCTACAAATAAAGCACATTCTGATATTCTGAGTTTTTGTACTTGTGAGCCCTCTTGGTGGTGTGACTTAGAACGCTCAGAACAGAGGTCTGTTTTGTTCTCCCTGAAACAAGTTGACTTTGACTGTAATCAAATATATATATATACAAATTTCAAATTTCTTTAGCAATTTTCACTTGCTCCTGCAATTTAATTGCAAAAAAACAAAAAAAAAACAAGAACATCACAAGATGCATTGCAATTAAAAAAAAAAAAAAAAAAAAAAGCTGCCATGAAGTTGGGCATTTTAGGTCACAGCAATCCCCAAAACAGCCATGAAATCCTGAAGGGACTGTCCAGTACTTAAACAAACAGCATTACACCTTTGGTCAAAACAAACAAACAAAATAGAATACTTTATACATTATGCAATTAATGCACAATGTTGAAAAAAAAAAACTATATACAACATACATAAACAGAAATAAAAACATATTAAGACAAAAAATTGTGACAAATAACCACTATTTGTTTAGCTTTGTTGTTTATGTTTTAGCTGTTATGTTTTAGTCTGTCCTATTCCACATAAACATATCGAGAGCAGTGGAAAAACTAAGTCAAAGTCCTTGTATGTGTGCACTTACTTACCAATAAAGGCTAATGATTCCGGAAAAAAAAAACTGAGAAAAAATTAGTCAGTTGCAATACAACCATGACCAAAAATTGTGCATGAGGGAATGAACACAGCAGGGGAGTAAAGTGTGTGATAGCAGTTATTGAACACATAGTAGCAAAAAAGTGTGTGAATTGTGACTGACTTACAGACCTGAATGAGAAAGCAATGTCTGGTTATTTTTCAATGTCTTTTTTGTTTATTTGTTTGTTGATCCACAATGACTTCCTCCCAAATAACCTCACTGCAACATGTCACCTCCAAGTGAACAAGCAGCTGATGCTAATCTTCTGTTGTCTTTTCGTGGGATTTGTTAAAAAATAGAGTAACACCAAAGTTATCGGCATCTTTAGACATGTCTGTATCAGAAAAGACAGGCAACACTATAATCCCAATAAAGGAGTGTTTTGAAATGAAACTGTAAGCACACAGTTAAAAACAAAAAAAATCTGTATCGGCTGTGATGAACACAGAATACAGCACACACAGAAGACCAGTGTTATCCTGCATGAGTGACTGCTGACCCACCTCAGTGAGGAACCATCTGCAGACTGTGAATGTTGCATTATTTGACTACGATTCACAAAAGAAGCTGTCATGAATGCTTTTGTGTTACAGTCGAGTAAATCAAGTCACTTCACCATCATCACAGATGGCAGCGCTGCAGCAGCAGCAGCCTCTGCAGTACCTCTGCAGTACAGATGCAGGAGAGATGCTTGAAGGGGACCTCTTCTACTACAGCTGTAGTTTGAAGGTGTGAAGGAGAGGAATCATTGGATTAAGTATCAATGCCATTCACTGGACATTGATATGTTATTAGAAATCCGCAGGAGAGAGCTGTTCAAAGGGAGTGAGCCTCATGGCGATGCTGAGCTGCCGCTCATAATACTGGAGGGGAATATGTTGTATATTTGTGAGTTTTGCTGACTTCTAACTTGAGGCCCTTGAGTGCTTTTATTTTGAAATACAGTAAATGTTATGTATTCTTTACGTTGTCTGTATGGTGTGTGCTTTTGCATCTACTTTTTGCTGCATCTCTGTGTGTAAAAAAATTCTATAGCGTGTAGCATGGTGTTATACTTTCCACCACTTGTATGTGTTAAATTGGATATGGAACATATGTGTTTGACTGTTACACGTGTGTGTTGATGTTTGTGCGCACTACACACACTGTCAGCACGTATCAATCAGGACCATGCATCCAGTGACAGCCCACTGCTGTCACTCAGGTACCGCCCTCCCCCACCCGCTCCTCCTCCGCCCTCGATCCTCCGCCTTCCCCCCTCCGCCCTCCTACCTTTCCGAACGTTCCCATCCGTCGTGCGCTGGAACTCCCCGGCACTCAGCAGGAAGCAGGCCCGGTCATGGGGGTAGCGCTCACGGCTGGTGGTGGAGCCAAGGCCGCCGGTGGCCGGGCTACGCTCGTCCCCGAGGACCTGGTCAATGGTGGGGCAGTCTTCGTTGGCCAGGGCCGCCGCATTGGCCGCTGCATCGCCATTCTGCTTGGAGTCTAGGAGGAGGGTGAGAGGAGAAATGTGGGGTAGAAAAAAAGATGGGTAGAAATAAAAGGAATAATGTCAAGAATTGATAATAGAGGAGAGGAGAGGAGAGGGAAAGTTGAAAGGGAGTGAGGAGGAGGGGAGGTAAAGGAAGAGAAGATTAATGGTCATGAGAGAGGAGGAGGAGGAGCATGGGGGTTGGGGGGTCCATTGAGAGAAACAGGGACGGCGAGAGTAATAAAAATGTAAAAGGGAGATAGGAGCGGAGGTGGTGAGGAGCGACTCAGACGAGGACAAGGAGAAGGGATTGGGAGATGAGAAAAACAGGAGATGAAAGAAGTGGCGAGAGGAGGTAAAAATAAAATGAAAGCGGGTAAAATGAGAGGATGAAGAGATGATAGAAGAGAGAGGAGAAGGGGGGTGTAAAGGAACGTTAGTGCCTTGTGATAGTTACCCTGATCACATGACTAACCCACTGCAGCAGAGCAAGCTGTAGACACACACCCAGACTTGTGTTACTGTATTTGTGGGGCCCATCATTGACATAATGCATTCCCTGGCTCCTGAGCCTAACCCCAATGTCTCTAACCCTTACCCTGTTTTAAGGCTGTAAGTAATTCCCAGGATTAACTTGTTGCCCATGCATTTTCTGTCCCTTGCCAAGCCTATACCTAACTCAGACCCCAACCTTAAACCAAAGTCTTAACCCTCAAATAGCCTCTTAAACTTGTGGGGTTCAGCATTTTGGTCCCCACAAAGCTGGTTGGTCCCCACAAATGAAGTGACTTTCCACAATGTACTGAAATAGCTAAGACACACACACACACATACAGAGAGAGAGAGAGAGAGAGAGAGACAGACACAGAGACACAGAGACACAGAGGAGATGGGTACAGGGGAAGCAGTGTTTGTAACTTTCAACACAGCTGTCAAATCTCATCTGACATGATTTACTGCTCACACACACATGCACATACACACACGATGCAAGATAGACAGAAGACAGGAGGATGGAGAACTCGTTCGTGTGACGTATTGTCCGACCACATCAGAAATCAAAAAGTGTTGATGAGTGTTTATGTTCTGAACGGCTACACTCGTAGCCATTTGGTCGAATATCTGGTCACTGTAGAGATGAGATATTGTTTAAATGTGGGGATGATGTAGCACACTTGACATGAAAAGTTTTGGACTCTCAGGCTTTCCATATTGTGAAAGACTTACTTCACCCTGTGAGTGTGAGATCTCTGCAAAAAAAACAGCTATAGTAGAAGGTATTCTTAGTTTCCTTTGAAAAACAATCAGACATTTGTGCTGTGGTTTATTACCTCCAAACCGCCTGAGAGAAGTTATGTTTAAGGTTGTTCCAATACTGATACCAGTGTCTGAAATGCATGTGATACAGCTTAAAATGCTGGATCAGATATGATTTTACGCGGTGATCCAATACCATGTAATTTATTAGCCCCAAAACAGGACCCTGCTTCTCAGCCGCATTCCATATGCCAAATTTCTTTCAGCTGAGCCAGGCCATACAACAAAGATAGTAGTATACAATTGTTAAAAAAGATGACAATTATACATAAATTATATTTAAAAACAAACAAACAAACAAAAAAAATCGCACCTGTTGTCAGATTGGTACTCGGCATTCAATGATATGCAAAGTTTGGCTGTCTGAATTGACTCTTCACTTATTGTTGCCAAGTCGACTGAACATTCCATTCTTGTATTGCATTTACGCAGTTTACAGTGAAAATGGTGGCAGATTTAACATGGAACTTGGGAGTAATTGTGGACACACGAGGTCTGTGATTCCTTAGAGAAGTAAAGTAAAGTAAGCTAACTCGACTTAAGTGAGCTGAAAAGTCTCCAGCTGACATTTTAATTTTTCCATCTCACACGTTTTAAAACAAGAACCCTGTGAAAATGTTTGAGTAAAGTTACATAGCAGCTGCGTACAAGATATAACGTTAATGCTAAACAAGCCTAAAGCTAGCTTACATGTCAGCAAACGTTGGTCAGGTAGTGAAATACAGCAGGTATATCTACATGATAGATGGCAGAAATACACTCATTAACATAGGAAAAGGAAAGGCAGGGATTTGATCTGTGGAGCGGACCTTGAGATGGGTCACCCTGCCAGATCAGCCAACTACCATCATGGAAGAGAGCCGAGATAAGAGCTAAGCTAACCCAGTTTAGACATGAGACAGCGAGAGAGAGATGCATCGTTGTCAACCCAATTTGATTCTGCATCAGCCCACATCCTCCTCCTCAAACCCCCTAACAAGTCTGTCTCGAGGTAAAATTACTGCAGCTAGTAAGCTAGTGTTAATTAGCCAGACATTGCTCTTCTCAGAGCCTCCTGCACACCGCATCAACATGTAGAGAAATGGAAAGCTTGTCGGCTTTAGTCACGCATGGTTGCTAACCTATGATTGGACAGGTACTGTTTGGAGCGGGGTTTAGTCAATTGGTATCAGAAAGGGGGAAAAAAGGATATTGGGACATCTACTCATGTCTTTAGTACTGTTTGTCAGAAGGGTTTTGAAAAAACTACTGACCCAATTTTATGAAGCTCGGTGAAGGGGTGTAATATGGACAGAGCAAGAACCCATTCCATTTTGGACTGGGTCTGAATCATGGGGCGGATATATTAATTATTTTTCACTTTTGTTAAATTCGCAAGTAGGGCATTTGGCCTTGGGAGAGGCTGTAGGCTCTTTGATAAAAGGCTGTATTAGGCTATACATTCACTATTAGATCTATTTGATCTATTCAGCCCAATTATTCAATTGCATTCAAGTTAGCAGAAGCAGAAGTTAGCTGGCTCAGGCAGTGGAAGTTTCTGGTGCAAATACTCAATGGGTGATGGGGCTGGTGGGGGCTTACTAGACTTGTAGTTCTCGAGACCGGTCTTGGTCTTAAGACCACTTTTTTGTGGGCGGTTCGAGCGGTCTTGAAGGGATTTGTACAATTTGAAGTACAGTTTTGTAAACTATTTGTATTTTTAAGCATTAGGCCTATGCCATTTCAGTAATGCTGATATTATACAGTGTAATTTGGCTACTATAATGGTAAATAATGAAATTTCAAGTTGATAATTGTGTGTATCTTTAATATTTAAAATTCACGTTTCATCTACAAATTAAGTCCAATTTAAATCAGTAACATATTTACCATTCATTAGACTTTTTTTTGAGGTGCAGGGTGGTGTTGGAGGCTTGTTATTTTGTTAGATGACTTTGGGACTAGTTAATAGTCATGTCAGTCCTTAACAGCACTCAAGAGTCAATCCTCAAATAGTGTAGAAATAGCGGTCATGCAATTACCACACATATTTGATCTCAGCCAATTGATGAAAACATTTACAGTGAGTTCACACACAAGACATGCACTGTCTCTGTATTATTGTGCCTGTAGTTGATTACAATCTCATATCTATACTAAGCAGCTGAACCCAGTATGGTGCTTATGTTCTACAACTCATGCAAGATGGCAAAAAAACTAGGTGTTTTTTGGGTCTCGGTCTTGGTCTCGGTCTTGAGCTGAACTAGTCTTGGTCTTGACTTGGTCTGTCTTGGTCTTGGTCTTGGTCTTGTCTTGGTCTTGATACTCTCTGGTCTTGGTAGTGTCTTGGTCTTGGTTTAGGCAGTCTTGACTACAAGTCTAGGGCTTACTAAGCTCTGTGGTGGCTATCTTAGTGACTCCCGTGACTTGAAAACCCAAATCTTTTTAGTGAGTGACTCATACAAACTCAATTTAGTAAAGAGTCAAATCTTCCAAGTGCCCTTCTGGTTCAGTCTATTGCTGATTTTACTGCACATCCTGTTATACTGTTTTGCAGACAAGTGGTGTTAATTTCTAAACATGTGCAGCACCAGAATTTAAGAAGCCTGATGTGCAACAATGCATATGAAGATGATAAGTGCTCTAACACACACACACACACACACACACACACACAAATTACATGTCAGTTTACTGTTGAGACTCTCATGGCAAGCCCATTTCAAGACTACTCATAGTTATAAACCTTAAATCCTGCAAATGCAAACGAACACACATAGGCGTTCGTGTTTGAGTGCAGATGATGGACATGTCGATTAAAACAGCAGAGCAGAGATGAGATGGCCTGGATCAATGTTTCGACAGGCAGAAAATACTGTAATATCTACATAGACCTGATCCAGGATTATGTGACCATGTCAGCCTCGGCAGAACAGCATCTGGCTGTGAGAGCAAAGAGATGGATTTGTCCAGAGAAGTAATAAGCTTTTTTTCAGCTTTCTCGTCCCATCGTAAATTAAAATCTATTTTAGTGTACTCCACTCTAGGAGGAACGAGGACATCAGTAAGTTATTTACAGCTTCAAAACCTGTTAGATACACACTCCTCACATCAGTTCAGTGCTTGAAATCTGACCTCTGGTCATCAGTTTGATGAGAAAGGGAGAAATCTGGACAGTTTTATACAATATTTTTTTGTTAAGGCCACTCAAGTGATTAACTTTAGAATTTGGAACTCTATAAGTAGTAAAGTAAAGAAGAGTAGACACATGTCCAATACAAAGACAAATCCTTTCTCAGCCATGCTAAACCATGTCCAAAACAACCTCCAAGACCATGTCCCATGACCTCTACTGCTCAACCACAACCACGTTCCAACACGCATTCAAGCCTTTTTAGTGACAAGAAATGTCACGGTGTCAAAATGAAATTCTTGGACTAAATTTTGTTGTTTTGGGTTAAGATCTGACATTGATTAAAGCAGATACATAAATCAGAGGCCTTTGTTTTTTGAGACACGGTTAAATTAGTGTTTAAGTAATGAACCAATTAGTTGATCAAAAGAAAGCAACTATCTTGACTACTTATTAATTTAATTTGAATTTCACATCAATTTTATTTATATGGTGCCAAATCATAACAGAAGTTATCTCAGGGCACTCTTCATAGAAGGATGAGACAGTACTCTTAATAATATTCTTTACAGAGATATGATAATTACCACCAAGAGCAAGCTATAGGGCAACAGTAATGAGGAAAAACTTTTAACAGGCTGAAACCTCGAGCAGAACCTGACCTGTGAATTATTCTAGTTAATTAGTGCTAGATTAACTGAAGAGAAAATACCAAGCCTTTCCTGTTTCTGGCCTCTCAAATGTTGTTCATGTGTCTCTTGTCACCGAAATTACACACCTTTGGGTTTTGAGCTGCCGACAAAGCAAAACAAGCTATTTGAAAATGGCCACTTTTCACTGTTTTATGACAGTTATAGACTAAATAAGTAATGAATTGATCTAAAAGCTTGGTGACAGATTAACAGAGTATCAGACATTTCTGTCACAAAGTTTGATCCTAAGATAAAGAGAGACCCCTGATTTTATCAAACATGTCTGTAAAGGTTCTCAGTCATCCACGTATTTGTAGCAAGGTTTGTTGTAGGCAACTGGACTTGATAGAGTTCTTGAAGACGTTTCGCCTCTCATCCAAGAAGCTTCTTCAGTTCTGACCGACTGTTTGGGAGTTCAGGTATTAAACCACTGTGTGGTCGTTAACACCTAGAGGGGCATGTGGCTCATGTGCCACCCTTCCATTGTGTGAACCTTGGGTTTCACCAAACTTTTATCAAAGTTTAACTTTCAAACTTTGCTGTTTGGAATGCTTGTGTGATGGGGTCATTACATTAGGGTGGTTAACTTGAAAGCATGGTACTTTCAAGGGTGCTTTTATTTGAAAAAACTTCACTCACTCACCTGCCCTGTTGATCTCAATGATCTCCTCCTGTGCCAGTGGGCAGTCTCCAGTACCCATCATACTGCCAGATCCCACCATGCCCGGCCCCAGTACATTGCCCATCAGCCTGTGCGGCGAGGCGGTTGCCATGGCCAGGGCGTCTGGCTTGCAGTAGTTGGGGCTGCCTGGCTGTGGCGCTCGGGGGATGTGCTTGTTCCTCTTCTTAGGAAGCTTCTGCTTTGCCATGGCCAGGGAATAGTACATGCCGAAGTTGTTGACGATGACGGGCACAGGCATGGCGATGGTCAGCACACCGGCTAAGGCGCAGAGGGCACCCACCAGCATTCCTGACCATGTCTCAGGGTACATATCCCCATAGCCCAGTGTGGTCATGGTCACCACAGCCCACCAGAAGCCAATGGGGATGTTCTTGAAGTTGGTGTGGGCTGCAGCTGTTGGATCATCTGGGTCAGCACCAATACGTTCGGCGTAGTAGATCATGGTAGCAAAGATGAGGACGCCCAGCGCCAAGAAGATGATGAGCAGCAGGAACTCGTTGGTGCTCGCCCGCAGAGTGTGGCCCAAGACCCGTAAACCGACAAAGTGGCGGGTCAGCTTGAATATACGCAGGATACGGACAAATCGCACCACACGCAGGAAGCTCAGCACATCTTTGGCTGTTTTGGAGGAGAGGCCGCTCAGTGCCACCTCCAGGTAAAAGGGCACAATGGCCACAAAGTCTATGATGTTAAGGGCGCTGCGGAAGAACTCTGCCTTGTCAGGGCAGAAGATGACGCGCAGCATCACCTCAATGGTGAACCAAATGACGCAGACGCCTTCCACATACGTCAGCCAGCCATCTGTGACCACCTCATACACGATCTGCAGGGTAAGATGAAAAACATAAAGGGTTAGATGATTTTTATGAAGCCTTTACTCATTCATTTATTTGTTCATAGCAAGGTATATGCCCAGAGGGCCAGTAGCATGTTCCCCAGGGCATACTGTTCCCCTGTCTAATTGTCATATGTACAGCATTTGTGCTTCAAGGTTCACCTTTTTCTCATTTCCTGTCAAAAGTAAAGTGTTTTTTTGTTTTCTTTAGCAGCAGTGCTGTAGCCTGAGAAAACATCTGTGTAATGATAGGGGAAGGTCTTAAGAAATAATGCTTTGGGTTGCATTATGGGGGAAAAAAAAGTATTTTTTGGTAGCTGACCAATAGACTAAAAATCAGGCTATCTTGGCCTCGGCTGCTTTATTTTTTGATCATTATTTTTTTTTAATCTGCCTCACAAAACTCCCAACTTTATAGAAAAGCAATACTGGATCACTGTGTCCCTTCAATCATTGTATTAACATGTTTAACACTGAAAAAATAACACAATTCACAGAAAGGTTAGTGTACCTCCTCATGTGTCACGTTGCCAACAGTGACAATCTCTGTTTTGTTGTAGATAGTGTTGAAGGCTTCGTGGGTCTCCAGGCAGAAAGTGGAGATGGAGAGGAGGATGAAGAAGAGAGAAGCAAATGCCACATACTGCAGAGAAACAGAAACAGAGACAGGAGGGAGGGAAGTGTTACAATTTGCACATCAATTATAAATCATCTCATTTTATTCAAGCAGGAAACTGTCACACCTGCACACCAACATTTTTCTGGCCAGTTGAAGTCTTTGTCATTAGTATTTTGGTGGAGGAGGGGTTTGGGCCATTGCAGTATGTGGAGGGCAGTGGTTATACCAACAAGCTTCAGATAGGGGGCGCCACTAACACACCAAGGAGAGTGGAGGAATGCTGTTAATTTAGTGCAAATGTCCCAACTGCTGCAATCCCATTGATAACAGCACAGTCAGAGAGAGGGAGGGAAGGAGGGTGGGAGGGGGAGGATGATGGATGGAGAGTGTAAAAGTAATGAGGTACACAGGGTATCTGTGTGTGTGTGTGTGTGTGTGTGTGTGTGTGTGTGTGTGTGTGTGTGTGTGTGTGTGTTTGAAAGAGAAAAAATAGA
>JAJHUR010072709.1:0-43140 GCA_027495735.1 Lutjanus campechanus
AAGAATGGGACGGTCATGTGGTCACAGGCACCTTTAACTTTGAGCTTTGATCGCCAAAATCTAAGTCCAGGTGGACATTTGTGCCAAGTTTGAAGAAACCATTCTTGAGATATTGCATTCATATAAATGAGAAGGATAGATGGACACCCCCCAAAATAATACCTCCAGCCACAGCTGTTGCCTACGTGGAGGTATAAAAACTTCATACTTTACAAAAACACTCAAACTGTACAGTGTAGTAGCAGTAGTTGCCATCATACATTTGCACAAACGTGTAAGCAAAAGGGCACTTGCATAGCTGCTGACACTTTGCAATGTTACCTTTTCCTTTCTGCAAAACAACCAACCCACTTTCTTAAAAACACAGACTGCTTTGAGATCATAATACACCCCTCTGACATTTTTGGTTTTCAAAGGCCTGACTCTCGCTCTAAAACAAAGGCTCACTTTTGCTCTTGGAGACAGAGAGATTCAGACGGCCTCTGCATAATCAAAAGCAAGAATTTCTCCTCCATCACTCCCACTCTTTACTGTCTGTACCCGCCAGAGCCTCAAAGGGGGGTCCGTCCAACCCTCCACCCAGTTAAACTTTAATGTGACTGACAGTATAATCGGCACCCATTTCATCCTTCATTTTCACTGCATTGTTTCAGCCTCTGTTCCACCCTACAAAGCAAGAGAGGAAGAGAGGGCCTCTATTCTCTCTTCGCCTGCCTGCTTGTTGGAGCTGATAAAGGTGAATAATGTGCCGACAGAGCCCGGGTATTAATCCCCATTAAAATGCAGCTGGCTCTCTGAGCTCTCTGCGGGGTAATATTAACTTAAAGGCTTCATTCTGTCCTTTTGAGTTTGAAAATTAAGTTCCTGCCTCCAACCCTGCACCCTCCCCTCTCCTCCTAGCCCCCGCCCCCACCCAATAAGTCTGAAGCCATGACTAAAATAATGCGGGGATGAGGAGCGATAAGAGCAGCGGCTGTCACCGTGTCAAATGTTTGGAGAGGAGTTTTCAAGTAACAAGACTATTGTCCCAGCCCCATTAGGCATTCCTACTGCGCTCATAACTGTCTTTTTAGGACCTCGTAAACAGTTGGCTACCTGTGCCGACGATGGCTTTGATAGGTCAGCGGGTGCTTGTTAAATAACGTTGGCATTGCTTTCCTCCCACTGCCAGCTGCTTAGCTAGGAGGAGAGAGGAAGGCTGCAATCTGACTGTGACTGAAAGCTCAATGCCAACTTCAAGAGTGATGAAAAATGTCTGCAGTGTGCATTTTAAAATCCAGTTCTGAATTTGCTATCAAATCAGAACTCTTTTGAGTCTCTTATCAAATCTATTAAGGTTTAGTTTTCAACAGTCTCATTGAAAATCCCCATTAGTACAACAGAAAACATGAAATAAAGAACGCACAAAAAAGCTTCATCTTAAATCTATTTTGTACTTCAGCTACTGAGGAAAAACTAGGCTGACTGACTCAGACTATTTGTTCCGATTACAAGAGACTAAATAGAAAGCAGCCATAATTACTGTTATTAACGTCCACTGCAAAACTGATCTTTTTTTTATCCAAGGCAGTGGTTCCTTTTAATAATTGTTCATACTGATTTCTGCAGGGCTTTCAACAGGTATTCAACTTAGATGTACTGTAAGTGTGAGTCTAACTGATTAGAGGGCTGGAACCAACGGAAATGGGGCTCTCCAACTCTTAATGATCAGAATTTAGCACAACAGGTCTAAGATGAATAGAGGCTGCACGTCATTCAGGTGTACCAGTTCCAGTAAGTCTGTCATGACTTACTGGCAAATAATAAAAATGGAGCCATTGCTTATGAGTTTTGCTTGTGGCCACTTCCATATAGTTAAAACCACAGTCTCAGACAACTGTGATGTAGATACATGTGCATATAGCTAAAACTCTGATCATTCCAACAGCATGATTCAACATCAGTCACACTTTAAATCATGTGTTTAATATTAAATGGACACTGGTGATATTGTATTTCCTTTTGAAAAGATTTCCAGACTAAATGTCACATGTTGTGCGTTACACAATCTAGCCCCTCTGGTACAAAAGGAGGATAGCAAGTGGATTTGGTGGTTATCGATTTGTTCTCAGCTCTTCACAACAACAAGGACAAACGGTGTGTCTATATAATGTAGTTTGGGATTGGGCAACTCTCCATCATCATCCCCAGATCTCATACCACACTCTGAGCAACATGCAATACACAAGTTAATCCTCATTGATCAAAACGGGGGAGGGGAGGAGGAGGAGAACACCAGCGGTGGAAATAAAAGGAAGAGGTGGAAAGAGAAGGCAAAGTGGTAAAGGCTATCTCACTTTTGAACCTATTTATCTGAGTCACACATTTTTCAGAATTTGAGACATAACCCTTATGTCAGAGCCAATACTTGCTGTAACATTCAGCAAAGCACGTAATGTTGAAGTAAATTAGAGATGCAGTCTGACATTCATTCAAAGTAGTTCTCATGTGTTTGATTTTTTCCAAATCTACAATACTATTGGAAATATGACACATATCAAGTAGGGTTGGGCCGATGGTCGATGCCATTGTCCATCACTGATGGCTGACAGTCATCACTCACTGAGCCTCTACCGTCGTAACACTGTGATTTAAAGCCTTCTGGATTTGAGGTAGTGTGTCCCCTCAGTTGCCATAAGGCAGGCATTTCGTTTTGTTTTTGACATGTGGGAGAGGGAAAAAAAGCAGCTGTCGTCGCTAGATACTGCACGTTATGTCTCATGTTCCATTTATTATTTTCTTATTAAACTTGGCAGACTATGCAAACCCAAGATGCTCGGTTGGCAAAGATGATTCTTTTCTATGGGCTATTGTTTTCGTAGCTTAGTCAGCATAGCTAGCCGGCTAACTTTGTTTCAAGCTTAATACAACTAAGTTACAGATGTGGTGCAGACACCACACGTGTCTGCACCACAGGGACAAAAGCCCTTTCTTGCCATCTGAGCAGTAGGGGGAAGCAGTGGTTACGACAGTGGTGAGCAAGTTGGCTTTTTTTTTTGTTATGAGTATGAGCTAGCCCCCCACACCCATTTTTCCTAGTCCATCAACGATGGTTCATTGTGGACGTCGTCATAAGCCAATTTGATAGACATCGCCCAACCCTAATATGAAGATAACATAGCAACCAGTAACAATCAATGCTTGCTCTGTGGGCACCATGAAAAATCCATTGATGCACAGTCCACACTGATTCGACTTCATTGCTGGGCTTTGGAAGTTTGCTCCAACTCTTTGTGCAGAACACACAGTTGATGCTGCTGGCTCCGGTTCAACCAGCCTCTCCTCTACCTCTCCTCTAAATTCAGCATCCACAGCCCTCCTGATCTTTTTAGTACAAGTGACTGCGCACACTAAGTGCTTCAAGCTGCTTCTGCTTCTCAGGCTCCATTTAAGCACAGCCAGGTGACAAAGAAATCTATGTTTTTGTATGTGGTGAGAAAGTGGGATATCAAAGTTTCTCACCCACTGAGTACATGCAAAAGATTTTTCAATGTGTGGCCCACAGCGCATACCACACTGTTCACTGTGAGGACCACTGTGTCTGCCAGACAAGAAACTGCAGAAAGGTTGTTTATTGTGAGTGGTAAAGGGTTTCTTAACAGTGTTGTGCATGCTGTGCTCAAGAGGAATGAGTCAGGGTGTAACTGAGAGGTGCTACTTTATTTTCTATTCTCCTGCGAAAGGGAGAACAAGAAATTGTGTTTTGGATGTGTGCTAGCGTGTATTCCGTATATGCAGTTGTGTAGCATGTGTATGATTTCATGGTGTGTGTTGAACAGTTTGAAGCACTTTCTGTTTCACTTATTGTGTAAAACAGAAAGCCGAGGCACGGCGTTGGAGGGTAAAATAGACAAAAACAAATGGATTTTAACTGAAAGCATCATCAGGGCCTTACCTTGTGCCAGCCGCTCCAGCCTCTTGCCGTGCTCAGGTGGGACGGCATACCTGCAGACAGAGAGGAAAAGGGTGATCAGCTTAGTAAAAAGTTGGCCTATTATCAAGAAAGGCTGTGGGACACAATTTTGACATGTGCAGCGACACTGAAAAACAAGCTGCACCACATCTTCTCTATGCTGCTCAGTTCCATTTTTTAAATCTTCCTCTTCCACTTGTTCCAATATTCTTGTCAAGAAAAATACACAATGCCTTCTGAATATTTTGCTATTATTTCTCTTGTGCATTTTCCCACTCATGCATGTATAGCATATTCTCATATTCTCTTCATTTCGCATATTTTTTGGTCTGCACAAGTAACACAGTAGACATCCACTGAGCCGGAGGACGAGTGAGAGGGAAACAGCCTGTAGAGCCATTTTCACATCACTTTGAGGTAAGAACTTATTTAACCATTAACCTTAACATTTTTGGCAAGTTTTATTTTGTTTTTCAGCTGAGTTTGAAGGAAGTGTTTGTTTTTTTTACAATAAGTTAAAGCGATGAAGATAGTCTTAAATTGTTGTAAAAGAGAGAAACTTGGATTCTGAAGGTATTTGTATTTATTTTATTTTTTTGTTTGTTTATTTTAATAAGGAAATGTAATCGCAATTACATATAACACATATACACATGTAAGCTTATCACACATACCTTGCATGCACATAAACCTGCCACACATAGTTTATGCACACACTTTCCTTTTGACTCACAATCTTTGACCTTTTAGCTTGTAACCATCTTTCTCCTATTCCTGACAACAAGGAGTCACCGGACCTTTAACTTGTAACCGTTTCTCTCTAGTTCCTGGCATAGGGAGTTACTCGACCTTGCAGATAACACACAACAGATCCTCTCAGAGAACTGCTTAAAAAGATGCCTTTGTCCTTTGCTCTCGGTCAGACACTTGCAGATTGTTTTGCCATGCTGTACCTGTTTGATCCTTTCTGCAGAAAGCTCAGTAAACTTGCTCAACTACAATTATCTTGTTTGACTCCTTTATTCACAGATTTCCACCACAGAAAATAGGTATAGGAATATTCATTTTCTTACACTTGGCTTAGTGAATTTATTTTGTTTATTTACTGGGTGTGACAAACATACATAGCCGGTTGATGGGCTGATGGTGGCCAGTTGGAAAATTTTAACATTATCGCCCAACTGGGGCATCCCTGCAGCTCAGCTGGTGGAGCGTGCACCTCATGTGCTGAGGCTGTGAGACCTCTGCAGCGGCCACTGGTTCGGAAAAAACCCACTATCGCCCAAAATCATTCTTCTTCTTCTTTTTTTCAATTAGAAGTGTACAGAGATGAGAGAAAAATGGCAAGACAGTTGAGGGAAACAGTAGAGAAAAATTGAAGTTTCTGTTCGTTTTTGTAAATCTGTCAGACAAACACAGCAATGACACACTCCACAGAGACCTGGTCATGTGCAGTTGGTACTCTGACTGTTGTGAAGGGAAAAAATATATCTGTAAACACATTCCAATGATCAAATCTGGGCAATTAACAGGAAATGTTAATTTTGCTGAGTTAACTCTGTAGCATTATCAATTAGTAAATGCTGCCCTATGTAACAGCAATGTGTAGTTACTTTAAAAAGTTATCATTTGAAAGGGAGAAGAAGGGAACAGAGAGGGTGGTGGAAAAGATTAAATGACCAGTGAAGGGCAGGACAAGGAGAAATTACTGTTTTGGGAGTGCTGGGTTATTTCACTGCCCTCAGCACTCACCGTTTTAAGAAATGAAATTACCCATGACGTACACCTCACCACGTCTTCCTCCCCCTTCTCTTTTGCACATGCACACATTGAGCAAACCAATCGTCATTCTTCTTTTAAGTTTGCTACCAGGTTGCTTTGATCTACTCAAGTTTGCCTTTGTCCATTACTGCTGTGTTTTTAAGCTGATATATCTGAGCAGTTAATACCCCCTATTTTTGTGTTTTATCATATCTTAGTGTTTCCTGCTCTGACTTTGCTTCTGTTTCATTACTCTACAAACCCTGGGGGGCTGTGGAACTGTTTCAGTGTGCTTCACAGGTAGAGCAAGGTACTAACATTACCAAGAAGCCAATCTAATGAGGTAGGCAGTGCAAAGTATGTAACATTAAAACAAATGTCAGATGCTACATTTAGAAAGAGAGTTTATTTGTAAAACAGAGTGGGAAGGAGCCGGCAAAGCTCAAATCTGATCTGTTCATTTGTGAAGTTATTACAATGTTCTTTATTACAGTAATTACTTCCTCTGGGTTGCTGAACCCTCCAGAGACATCGGGCAATGAACTACTGGTGGGGGGAAAAAAGCAGACTCAAGCCTCAACAACCAGATGGATGTTTGAAACAAAGGGAGAAAGAGAAGTGAAAATGAAAAATGAAAGAACAAAGATGGAGAGATGGTGAGAATCAACAACACTTAAGGGGAGACAGAAAAGGGATGAGACAGAGCATAAGATGGAGAGAGAGAGATAAAATAATAAACACAAATAAAGTAAAAGAAAGTCGATTTCAGTCAGAGGTGCCAAGGCATGGTGCCACACTGCCACCTGTAGACGAAAGCTAAGAGCTTCACAGAGGTGTTGCCTCCTCTAATGTGTATTACTCCAACCTGGATTTACACAAGTATCCCACATCACAGGCTCGTGACTGAAGTCATTCACGCCATCTGGGAGCAAACAAGTCACATTTGACAAGGAACAAATGTATGAATATTCAGGATTGCTGTCTTAGTTGTAACTGGCCTGTTTTCATGAGCAAACATGCAGTAAATTACCCTCTGTATCCTTGTCCTGATTTTAAAACCATGCAAGACTGTAATCGTTCTGTACATGTTAAAATATTGTTTTAATTTGTAACTCTTAAAAGGTTATTCATGATTAGTAACGCAATACTAATAAACCAAGTTATCAGATCAGAGCTGTAATTTATTCTGTGACTATAGGACAAAGAACAATAAGACAAGTAATAACTGACTGTTTACCAGAAAACTTTGAACCAACTTAAACCTAGCCCTGGGTTTTGGCTTTTCATTACACCACAGATAAACAGGCATTCTTGTGAGTGACCAGCATTCTGACTTTGTCTCCTATGCATCACTGTGCATTTTATTTACTTTTTGATAAAGTACCTGTACTAGGGCTGCATAGTTGATCAAAGTATTATAAAAGTCACAATGTGTGACAAAACAACATTTTAACAAAGTACTGTAATGCTGCAGAGACCCTGACCTACAAATCTTGTTCTCCAGATGTAAAGAAACAGATTGTTATATCACATAATCATAATTTTCATGTTTTTTTCCCCGTTGAAATAAAAACTGTGATGCAAAACCGATCATTCCCTCCAACCCTGAATCATATAACCTGTAGCATTGCAACTTATCAATGGCCGTCAACCACACCACACAAACTGCCCTGTCCTGCAAACCGTCAGTTAATGGTTCTGCGGTTGTTTTACCAAAAACTGTCACAAAGCATTTTTGTGTCATATACATGACTAAACATAATGTGACTAAAACTTAATACATTACCTCGCCATGCACATGATTTCAGCTTGAATCATGCCAGATAGATTTTCATCAGCAATGGTTATTGTTAAACAATGAAAAAACAACTCCCATGATCCCATGCTACTTCAAGTGTTATCAAACTACGTCTTTTGTTATTGTTTTAATGTGAAAGGCACCTAGCAACAGAACTTACATATTGTGCATTTAAACTCCCTCTGCACTCATCATTGTGATGCTAGGTAGGGAGTTGTGTAGCCATACCAGGGGAATAAAACATGTTGGGTGTTATGTAATGTGTGTTACAGTGTTTGTGCTCAGCTAGACTAAACACTTGGGGGATATATCCCAGTTTTGAGGATGAGATTAACATCAATCTTCTCATCTAACTCTCTGTAAGACAGCAAATACAAGAATATTTGAAAATATCCTGTGTCCTTTAAAGGGTGTGTTTATCCCTCGGAAGCATCACGTTGCAGGGTTTTCTGTATAAATGTGCACGCATCAAAGCAGCCTGTACCAGAGAAAATCCTTGAGATGATCCCTTCCATCCCAGCATCAAACTAAACAAATCAGCCGATCAACGCGTCTCCTCCTGTGTGCCATGGTAGCAACACGTCTGTCACTTCGGCAGCAGGGAGAGAATCACACAAATAAAACAACACACAGCAAATGAAGGTTTGAACTTTTCCACCTCTCTGAGGAAGAGAATGATTTATCTGTTGCCGGGGAGCGTTCCTGGCAGGGGGAGCTAAGCTGTCACGACAGCATGAAAAGCAACACAACACATGTTAGTGAGCTTTACACCATTACAGACTTTACACCATTACCAGGAATTTAGTCATTCCTGGCTAAATGACACATGCATGAAGAGGAACACTAATTACTGCTGCACGAAAATGGTGACAAGCACATGTTTCTCTTGTTTAAAGTGATTTATAAGGTCAAGTACATGTAATTCCAATCCTTTTACCCTGCAGAAATCAGTATCAGTTCAAGTGTACCAAAACTCAAACTCAGATTTCACATTGGGAAATGCAGCTTCTACTTGTAAGAGCACAGCATGCCAGGAGAGGGCAGCACATATATTTATATTCTCTAGTATATTTACTGTTCATTATTTGACGAGCAAGGACAGCTTGATGTAGCACATAACTTTAACAAAGAACAGATATTTTAATTTCATATTTCATTCTATTATACATTTTATTAGCCACTTTATGCAGTATAGCTCAGGGTTTTGAGAGGTCAGTTTTCAAGTTCAAGGTGGTAATTTCAAGGCTTGCATTATTGCTGTCTGTCGTTTTCATTTTGGTCTAATATTTTATTTTATTTATTATTTTCTTATGTTACTAACTTGATGAGCAGGAACAGCTCAATGTAGTTATTTACTTCAAAAACTATTTCATTTCCTATTTTTGCATAATAGCACTGATGCTGCTGAAATAAAACTAAGACAGACTGACTGACGTTTTTGAAAATATCAGCCATGATACAAATCAAAGACACTTCAAGTCTCTTTCTAATTGTCTACATTATCTCCACGTACAAAACTCTTCTGTTGAACATGTGTGCCTCCATAGAAATATAATACACACATACACGATTATGCATCAGAAGGGCTAATTTTGACAAGAGGAACACTCCTGGCAGCAGATCTTACACCATCTTAGAGCTTACTTGAAAATCATTAAAAACAACCACCATGGGACCTCTAAAATGTGCCTTCAGTAACTGCAAACACTAAATCAAAGCCCAGAAGACCCCACCCAACATCCAAAGTGCAATTACAACCCAACTAATGCTATATGCAGATCTTCAGCTCTCCTCTGGGACAAAAAACACTGCCAAACGAGAAGGGTTCAAAAACCTTTGGACTACAGAGGAGCTGAGGACTGATGGATTCATAATATACTCTTCCCTACCCGGGAAGTTGCAGCCGGGATACACTTCAAAATATCCCTTTCAATTCTCTTTCGTCAGCCTTTCCCTACCTTCCCCTCTCATGCTCTGAGGCTAATCTTTTATCTGACAGCAGATCCACTGGTGTGTGTTGGGGTAGAGGGGCAATTGAGAGGGTTTCAGCAATGAAAATAAAGAGAAAAGAATGATGGAGGGATAAAGGCAGGGAGAAAGTGACAGACTGCTAAGGCTGAAGCCTTTTACAGATCCGCCTGTGTGTGTGCGTGTTTGTGTGTGGGTGTGTGTGTAGCAGTAGTAGTCGTTATGGTGGGGTCTGACTTTGATGAGAGCTGAGTTGCAGGGGGAATGGACTTAATTTCACAAACGGCTGCACTATGAGAGGAGAGGAAGAGAGAAAGAGTGTGTGTGTGTGTATGTTTTAACGGGGCATGCTCTGTTTAACAGCCTGTAATTACCCCACCACACAGAAGTGTAAAAGTGAAAATGATTCAATTTCAGAAAAATGAAGGTGGGAAGGCTTGGTGAGCACCGAGAGAGTGACAGAGTGAACAAAACCAAGCAAGAGAATTAAAAGAAGGTGAGAAAAAAAGAGAGGAGAAAAAAAAGCACGTGTTTAAGAAAGAAATGAATGGTGTGCATCCACCCATCGAAGAGTAAATTAGTCTTAACAAATGACAGGGAAGATGGGCAAAGTAAGTGGAAGTAGAAAGAGGAAGAGAGCAGGTTCAGAAGCAAGAAAGTTAATGTGTTGGTGAACTGCAGATTCAGCATGAGCCGATATCGGCTTTAGAAAGCCACAAAGCCAGTGTGATATATACACAAATAATCTGTCCAATTAACAACAGAAATAAATCAATATACATATTTATTTTTAAACATCAATTACTTGACGTAGATTATGACTGGCATGTTTGAAAAGCTTGATTTGTTTTTCTCATTTGTAAAACAATCATCAGTGTTTCTTGAGGGAAACACACTGGTGGTTTATACTCCACGTCAAAACACCTGCACCAATTGTTTTCTGTGTAAGACAATACACTGAGGGCAGCTTTAAATGCATGTTAAAGCTCCACGAGGTGCATCTGTCTTATTTCTCGGCGTCACAACAAACATAAACACTCCAGAAAAGCAACAACTATCACATTTGCTGCAGAGCATAAACACTATAACCACTGACTACTTGGCACGTAGTGTTAAGGTACTGATGCAGTTTCTTTTTCAGTTTCAATTCGATATCTGAATGTGGATATCTACTGATACTGATACCCTGACATGTAACAAGTTGCTATCTTGCTTTTCTGTATTTTTTCCTGCAGTTTGAGACTACGATATCTCCAAACAAGGGACATGCTGAGTTAGCCAAGTGTTACTAACTCAGTCCATCGCAGACAGCCTTCATGTTATGTTACAGCCATGGATTTATAAAGAGAAATGGATACAGCATTCGAGGCGTGCCTCCGTTTTTTCCTATGAGAGCTGCTCAGTGAAGCATGAAGCCAACTTCCATGCTAAATCTTCCACATATGATTCCGTTTCACGTGGCTGACAGTAAGCACACAAGAGATTTTTGCCTGTCGAGTAGCAAACCTCCAGTTTAGCCCTCTGCCAACTTGAATGGGGATAAAATGATTTAACCATACAGCTTTTCGGGACTTTCTAAATGTTAGTGGACCAAATGGATCAAATCCTGATCCTGAAATCTCTACTTTTGCAGAGGCTGTGACACTTAAAAACAATTATCAACCATTTTAAAGCCACACCTTTCACAATGTAAGCATACGGTGAAAGATCTTTTGGGCCTCCGTGCGTCGCGTGCCGTTGTCATTACACAGTTTGACCACTACGTGCAGCCATGCATCACAACCCACAACCACGCCCCCCTTTGGATGAAAACAAGCACTGTGAAAGCCACCAGTCAGTATGAGTGTCAGCGGCAAACACTTTATCATAAGTCAGTCAATGATGTTACTGAGGAAATGACATGAGTGCCAATTGTGTCTGTAGATCAAAGCTAGTCTACAAAAAAAAAAAAAAAATCTTATTTTTAAACTGGCAAAGACCGCAAAATTTGTATTTACTGTCAGTCAAATTAGAGTGTTTGCTAAGTGAATAATGTCAGTATCGGCACCCGATACTAATATTGAATTGGACTGGTCCCAGCTGTAGTAGATGTTGGCTTTAACAAAGAGAATGAAAAAAGAATACCATGTAGATAAAGAAGGGAGAAACACAAAAATAGATCATAGGCTGTAAGTAGAAGCATTTTTTCCTTAGGTGCCAGGGATCTCCAGAGATGAGTGACAGAAGCAGAAGGGAAAGTGATAATGATGCACAGAATAGAGAGCGAGAAGACATATACAACAGCTGTTCCAACTGATTTCAGAAAATGTTCTGTGCATTCAAAAGCAAGAAGTAACGATGAAACCTCAATTTTTTCAACATTTTAAAAATCATGGTGTCATGCGGTTTCACTTTTGTTCAACATTATTCAGGGATGTGCTGTAAAAATTGCAATTCATATACATACATATCCAACTATTCTGATAACTGATTAATCATTTAGAGTCATATCTTAAGACAAACAAAGTCCAAATTCTCTGATTTATGAGTTTCTTTAAACTAAACAAGACATTTAAGGACGTCATCTTGGGCTTTGGGAAACAGTTTTCATTTTACGGATCAAACAACTAATCAGATATTGAACATTTTAAGATATTTTAAGATATTACTTAGGAATAAGAATAGTTTATTCAAATAAAAAATACAGTAACATTAACTTTAAACTGTGCACGGCTATGATTTGAACTAGAATCTATTTTATGATAAAAGAATACATTAAATAATATCAAAAACGTGATCTAAACATTTCGCTGTGTAAACATGCTTCACCTGCCTTAACAAAACATTACAAGTTAGCTTGCTAGTCTCAATCCTCCCTTTTTTGTCAACAATTTGTCAGCTTTGAAGGATAACAAGAGTACACTTTCAGCACTTTATCATAATTATCTCCTTATGACTGTGTATGGGTTTGATAACTTGATCAAACCGTCTCCCTTCTGTTGTACTGATGGATAATGTATATCTGCATTGTTGTAAAATATATCCTAAAGTCTGTCATTCCTAGCGCTGACCACTGATACTGAAATGCTGCCAGCCAGGGTCCCTTAAGTATATGTCTTTCCATCGGCTTAGCTGGTTTGTGGTTCAGTCAGTTTTACAAACAAACTTCAGAAACCATACAAATAGCTAGAAGCAGTAAACTAGCTATAAACATTCAATATTTTCAAAAATCTGAGGGGAGAGTAAAACTTGATTGGGGATCTGATGCCAACTTTGGCCATCCAGGCTCAACGCAAGTATAATCCTGTACTGTCTATATGCATGGTACCACTCCCCCCCATTAAAAACCAAGACTGAAAATCACAGCTTGATGAATATTATTTTCAAATACACACATACACACACCGACAGTAAATTGTAATGATAATTCTCCACTCTCAGTGAGAAGTGTGAAAACGAGACAAGATAGGTGGTTTTAATGAGATCACATCACAAAGAGGGAGAACTGGTAACACACACACAGAGAGACACACTAACACACACGCCACTGCAGGAGGTGACAAGAGAGGGAGAAAGGTGGAAGCATACTGTGACAAAAAGTAAGATGGGTGAGAGAGCAACCGGAGACACACACACACACACACACACACACACACACACACACACACACAGGTAACACTGTATTTCAGAAAGCTCTGCGGCTGGGTCGGCTGTGCTCACCCCCTGCAGCGCCATGGATGGAAAACAACATGTAGATAAAGAAGCGGAAAAGACACAAAAGAAAATCATGGGAAATAAAAGGAAAAGAAAAATATATTTTTTCCACAGGTATCAGGGACCTCCAGGGGTGACTGTCAGAAACTGAGTGAAATGTAATAGTGATGCACAGAATAGAAAACTAGAGAATAACCAATTCCTATACAGCAGCTGCTATAAATGTTTTTAGCAAAGGTTCTGTGCATTCAAAAGCGTGACGTTATGATGAAACCTCAAATTTTGCAACATCTGTGAAAATCACAATGTCATGCTGTTTCTCTTTTGTTCAACATTCTTCACAGATGTGCAGTAAAAACTGTAATTCATAAGGAATCTGAGGATAAATCATTGTGATTTTAGAGAGAAAAAAAGAGGGAAACGTGCAAAAAAAACACTGAACATAACAACTGGAAATGGCAGAAGAAGAGAAAATGAACAAAACCGAACTCTAGTAAAACACAATTCCTGTAGAAGATAATGTTTAAAAGCTATCAAATATCTCAAAAGACTATTTGCCAAATAGGGAAGCTTCAGATAGCATGTGCAACATAGCAAAATAAACAGAGCTTCCAAACAAATCTTTAAGAATCTTAAGATTGATACTCCTGAAAAACAAGCCTAAAACAAGAATCTGAGAACTGTGAATGATGTAGTTGGCATAGAGTTGTGATGTTTAATACCAAACAGAAACTTCCCACCCCCCAGCCTTGGTCTGTCGCGAGTGCTTTGGACTGATTTACTGAGATAAATGGGTTGAGGGCCCCTAGTGTGCGATACAGAGCAGATGAAAAAGTAGGAAAAGTGACAGAGGAAGAACATGCGCCACAGGGACAGGAGCTTCAAGTGGAAGCTCCTGTCCTGACTACTAAGCTTTGATGATCCCCTTCTGTGTGTGTGTGTGTCTGTCACTGTCGGTGTGTGCAGGTTTGTGTGTGAGAAACAGAAGGTCTGTTTCTTCACACCAGTATCTCTACTATAACTCTACCAAGTTCCAACCAAAGTACCATTTACAAGTGATCTTTTAAATAGAAAAAAACAAAAACAAAAAAAAACTGTGAATCTTAAAATATGCTCCACGATATCATTTATCTGCGACTATTTTGATAATTGAGTGATCTTTTTGAGCCTTTTTAAAGCAAAACAGAGGGAAAATTCTCTGGTGTTTGCTTTTCCAATATGAATATTGGCTGGTTTTCTTAGTCTTCTACCACTGTAAGCTGAATATCTTTGGATTTTGGACAGTCAGACAAAATAAGACATCTGAAGACCACACTTTGGACTCTAGGAAACTGGGAACAGCTTTTTTTTGGGCAATTTCCTGACATTTTATGAACCCAACCATTAATGGATGTATCAAGAAAATAAGCGATGAACGAATATGTAATGAATGTTTCCTTTATCAATAGAGAACTGCATGATAGCTAATAGTAAAGCTTTGACTAACTGTACCAACCAATCATAAGGAGCTGGTATTCATTACAAATTACTTAAAATTAAACTTCATAGAATTTCAAATGGATAAGGCAAATAAATATCCCTCACCCAGACAGTGTTTTCTCTGCCTGATTCATCACAGCTGCCCTATTTTACAACACAGACAGATTATGTTTCTGTTAGGCTTCACGTGGACTGTAGATGGTGCTGTTAATCACTTTAAGGCTTCAGGTGCATCTTCCAGCTGTTGGTAAGCCCACAGATCAAGCCAATATGTCAGCTGCTGCTTGCCACACAGCTCCTGATCCAGTTATTCTCCTTAAGGGCAGATAAATGAACAGCTGCAATGTTGTCTATTCTTTGGCAGCTTTATCACATATGTGAAGGTAAAAATGTATGTTTTTATTATCTGATTTTTCACGCTGTTTTGTGATAATTCAAAGAAGCATGCAGTGTAAAGCAACCTGTCCAGATTATAAAAGCAGCTGCTCAATGTAATGGTGTAAGAGGCATCAAATCCCATTTGAAATGTGTAACTAGTAGCAGGGAGGAATTACTCCTAAATACTTCAAAAATAACTTCAACACTTAAGTATAGTTTTTGCAGGGACCCTTATGCAAGAGTATTAGAAAAAGAACCAATTGCTAATCAGAGCAAAGCCCAAAAGTGGCTTGGAGTATCCTGAAACCTCCACTGAGTTATCTATGCAGCACAAGGTTTACACACACTCCACACAAAGGAAAGGTTTATAAACCAACGACAAGCTTATAATTATAAGTGAAAGGACAGAGGCTGTACAGAAAACTTCAAGAACACAAAAAACAGCCACTCACCAGGATTTGGGCTGGCCGAAGTGCAGGTAGTTGATGCTGTAGAGGTCCATGTCCTCAGTGTGCCAAGCAAATGTGGTCTTCCACATGCCAAAGTAGAGGTAGGGAGTGTTGACACCCTCAATAACAATGCCACACTCCTGTTCCACCATGTCCAGCAGTGTGTTGAGGTGGCCGATGTTCCACTCGTGAACATCCTGGACGGAGACAACAGGCATTTTTAACATGTACACAGTCGTCCTCAAAGTCTATGAATGACCACCAGATGGTGCTGTAGCCAAACAAAAAATGTACTGAACTATGATTTGGTTATCATAAGTGTCTTACTCAATCACTGAGCAAGATATTTAAGTAACACAATTTGATGACGAAACCTTTTTTGATGCTGGTGATCTTTAAAGTAGCTTTTATGTCTTAAGGCATAATTTTATAATTGTCCATTTATCAATTTATTTCAAATGCGCATCCCCACAGTGGATTAATAAATCACAGGGTGCATTTTAATTAAGCTTCCGGAGTCATCCAATAATATTTGTAAAAAAGACATTCTGAAAATGGCAATTAAGGGTCCACTGTCATTGAAAACAGTTAAAACATATATAATGTCAGAGGTGCAGTGAATTACTTTTAACCTCAAATCAATCAAAATATGTAGCAAATAAGCAGGATTAGTAGATCAGGTCTGACTAACGGGGACTTACAAACACAACCCTTACCTCATCGTAAATGGAACCACTGACATCAGCACCATAAATGGGCGACACAAATGTGAGGTTCTTCCAGTACTTCCTCTCTAGGTCATCAAAGTCTTTGTGTCGGGGTGTGCAGTACCTGAAAACAACACAGCAGTCATACTGTAAGCAGGGAGCAGGGAAACGGTCCTTTCACTGAATCCCCAATTTATGCTGCAGAAAAAGCACTAGTTTTGATGTTTTTGATAACAAGCAAGTTTTTCCAAATTGGTTTAACTTCATTGAGAAGAATGAAGACAATGTTTTAATATATATGTAATATATCAACATTATTATTATTTCCTCTTATTAGTGGGTCTTTACATGCCCATCCCCAGACATAATCCTGAATAAATATAGAGATGTTTTACTATTGCCTTTATTGAACTTTATTTTAACATCTTATGTCCACTAGAGGGCAGATAAGGCATTTCAGAGCAAACCTACAGCAACAAGGCTCCATACATATAAAGGTATTGGTTTCTAACTTTGAATCAGTAGATAGATTTTTTTAAAACACTGATCATCAAAAGAAAGACTCTCACATACATGTTCACATCTTTCTATTTCCATTAACACAAATGAGAGGAAATCTCCCTTAAGACAACACCATCATCCTCAAAGAGCAAATTATTGAAAACAGTCAAATTTGACTTTGTAAAATAGCATTATGAAATATTAACCAAACTCATTTCAATTCAAGCAGAAAACAAAAAAATGGTAATGTAAGAGGGATAATTGTGTCTTTAGCACTTCTGCTTGGGAAGACAAAAGCAGTGTACAAAACCTCACACCATAAGTCTCAGTCCATCCTGTCTACAAACATAAAAGAGTAACCATATTGATAAAAAATAAGGCTTCTGGACTGGGAACTTACTTTTTGCTGTTGGCCATCTTGCGGTACTCGCCCACGGTCATCGACTTTTTCTGGATATTGTACTGAGTGAACAGACCCGACTGTCCGGTCACCACCTGCGTGATGGGAGCTGGAATCACCATGTCCTCAATGGTGTCGTAGGACTTCCTTGGCTTCCAGCCCTCTGGAGGAATCACCTGGTGAAAGAGACAGATTGTTGGCATTTATATTTACATTCAGTAAGCTGACACTTGAAATCGAGTTTCACAATGACCTGCAGACCACATGCAACAAAAATAGTATCAATAGCCCATCCAAGTTTGGCTGTACTTATTAGTTATGTGGGGTTGGTACAGATATTTAAATTTGCAGGACAATCAAATCCTACTTAACTTCACTGTATAAAGTTTGAACTGTCAATTCTCAGATAATCAGATGCAATAAATGATTTGATTGATAGATAGAGGCTTGACTATGCCAAGTTGAGTGGCAATGGACAGCAGCCCTTGATTAGATTTGAAATGTACTGTAGCAATTAGGTGTTGCCATCAAAGGACTGCATATGTGTAAGAGTGCGTATATGTGTGTGTGTCCTGTCCTCACTTTTGCCAGGCCAGCACGGTGAGCTCCTTGACTTTCCATGTAGACGATGTATTTAGCGAAGTCTTTGAACTCTTCCATAGTGGGCCGGAAGGTCATGATCTTGCAGCTGGGGTTCTTGGCGCTGACTGGTGGAGGTGGTGGCTGCAGAGGGGTAGTGGGCAGTCCAGAACCTGGAACAAGGCCTGGGGCCATATCTGGAGCTGAAGCTGGAACTGTAGGCTGAGTTGGAGTGAGATCTGGAGCGGCATCGAGAACTGGAGCAGCATCGAGACCTGAAGAAGCATTGAGACCTGGAGCGGCATCAAGAATGGGAGCAGCATCGAGGTCGGGAGCAGTATCGTGTTCTGAGGTTAATGCTGTGTTGGGGGTTTCAGCCATTTCGGCCATTGCTGGCTCCTGGGTGGGAATCTGGTCTTCGATTGCGCTAAGAATAGGAGGGGATGCTAGGGCGGTGTCAGGGGGTGAGGCTGCGGCAGGTTGAGGAGCCAGCACCGTATCCATGGGCGTGTCGGTAGCCATTGGGTCTTTTAAGGGTTGCAGGTAAACCTGGAGGGGAGAACATGGGAAAACAGAAAATATTCAGTTCATTTCAGCTTCTTTCAAACTGACAGGAATGTTTTTGCAAACCACATTGGAAGCAGTTGAAGCAGCATGGACGACATGTAAGTGCTCAGAGAATTAAAGCAGCAATGTGTAAAAAATAGCCACTTATCAAAAATAACCCCAAACACATAGTGGGCAGCATATCACCAGAGTAACCAGAAACTCACTATACTCTCTGCTGTAACTGTTTGGCTGTAGCTAGCCCACTAGCTGCCATTAGCTCAGTTAACCCTGTAGTACGGTGACCGACAAGTACAAAGGAAGGAAAAAGGAAAACACTGCAAATACAGAAACACGCTGCAAATACAGAAAGGCGCTGCTCATACAGAAACGCACTACATATACAGAAATGTGCTGCAAATAAGAAAACAAATGCAAAAAGACTTTCATAATACAGTAAAAGATGAGGGCCACATGTGGAAAAAGAAAGAAAGAAAGAAAAAGAAAAAAGAATACTACTTTTTCATGTAGCCTCTCCTCTCCAATTTTCCTCCCGCCAATAACTTTTTTCTTCTCATTCACTCATCTGCTCCACACGTTGATACGTCCGTAACGAATTATATCCGTTCTCATCAAACAGGAATTAAATTCTACGATTCTTCTCTAAAAAAAGAAGCAGAGAGTCTGAGAACGAAATTCTTCAAGTTTCCTGTTGCACCAAAAGCGAAGGAGGTTCACTTTAAGGTTCTCAATGAAATATACCCCCCTGCTGAATTCTTAAGACATCGTTTTGGTTTAGATCATAATAACTACTCGTTCTGTGATGAACACATTGAAACTACAGAACATTTATTTTACGAATGTAATTTTGCTCACGCCTTTTGGGATGATTTGCATTATTGGTTGTTTCCTAAATTTGTCAATTTCTCTAATCTAACAAAGGAAAATGTTTTGTTTGGTTTACCTGTGGAAGATCTGTTATATTACCTGTCAATCAACTCAATTATCATTATTGGAAAGTTTTTTATACACAAAAATAGATTCATGAAATCCAAACCAAATTTCTCTGTTTTTCAGAGAAATTTGGAAATGTGTCATTATTTTTCATCACTGAAATATATGGAGAAAAATAATGCAATGAAACTTTGCGAGTTAGTAGAGGATCTTAACCTTACAGAGAACCCCTAGTTCTATCCTCTTATTCCCTACTGAGGTTCTTCTTATTTATTTATGTGCTTTTTTGCTATTTATTTTATTTTTATCATTATTATTGTTATTATTATTATTTTAAACCTTTTAACTTTATTTATTTTTCATTACTATTAGGGATGCACGATAACTATCGGTACCGATAATTATCGGCCCGGTATTGGAAAAAATGACGTCACACGGATAAGTCCGATAATTACATTTTTTGCCAATAACTACATCCAATTATAAATAGCCAACATTGCATTGATTTCGCTTATTTTCAGTCCGTTTGTTTGCCCTGTGTTGCTGCTGCCTGCTGTTGTCACGTGCATAACGTCATATTGATGCGCCACCTCAAACATAAACATGGTGCTGCCTTCACCAGTGTGGGCATTTTTCACCGTTTCTGAAAAAGACAAAGCGATTCAGTATGCAATAAGTGTTCAGCCGAAGTGCCGAGGGGAGGTAAAGTCTACCAGTTTCAACACATCCAACCTTATTAGCCACTTAAAAGTTTCACCATGGAAACGACAGTATATGGAGAGAGTATGAGGATGAGAGGACTGCTGTGGCTAACGCTGCACCGCCAGCCAGCAAGGAGCTGGAGTAGAGACGTTCCCGACGACTAATTTCCCTGAAGATTAAACGCAAAATTTACTAGTCGACTAGTCTAACACTAAGAAAACAAACAGACAGCAGATAAAATTGAACAGAATTTATTAATTTATAATGTTAAATACTGTCCGTAAAAATACTGTGCGTATTAAGAGCCATTTAAAGCTGTTAATCGCAGTCAACAATCGCCAAATCGTACTTTAAATGCCGCTGAACTGCGCGCTACTTTGCGCTGTGCAATACAAACATTACATATTAATATACAAAACATGACAACAACTCACTAAAAGCTTCACCTTTTCAGACCGAAGAGGATGACAGCGTCTGCGGGTAAACAACCTGGAGCTGACGGTCAGCTGTCAACCCGCCACACAGTGTGGCAGGCTAACAGCTGTTAGCAGGCTAACAGTGCTAACAGCAGCAACAGCAGCTTCTCCAGTTTAAGTCCGTGTCTGTACTCAATGTGGTCACGTTACCCCAGTCGAGTGAATATATGTATCACCTTATTCTGTCACAGTCTATATTCAACATTATTTCTATCGTCTAGATTAAAACACTGTGAAACCACGCTGGTTTTTCGAGCTGTCATCTGTCCAACTTTACTGATATAAACATCCGTGGTTGCCTAGGCGATGGGCGAGAGGGGCTGAACTATAGAATGTACTCGCAACACACATTCAAACGCTCATCCATAACAACGTACAGTTTTCATTCTGTAAATCTTTTATTTTTGTATGGACAGTGATGTACTTTATTTTTGCACTGATTTTCTGTACTGTAAAATCTTTTTTGTTGAGCTTTGCAGCTGAGTGAAACAATAATATATAGTTGTTGTTGTTTTTTTGAGTCATAACTTTTCTTGTTTTTGTTGTGATTACAACACTAGTGATGTATGTTACATTATTTTGATAAGTCAGAGGCAGAGTTATAATGTTAAATTCATATTTACTCACTACATCTTTGCCTTTATTTACCTCAGGTGTATATATAAACTATTAAAAATGTTATCGGTTATTGGTATCGGTTATGAGAAGCAGGAAGTTATCGGTTATCAATATCGGTATCGGTTATGAGAAGCAGGAAGTTATCGGTTATCGATATCGGTGAGAAAAACAGTTATCGTGCATCCCTAATTACTATTATACTAATTTTCTTGGCATCCATATTGTTCTTATATGCCCATTTCTAGGCTTGTCTGTTCCCTTCTTTATGTACCACACTGTACTATGCCAATTTGTATTGTAAATTTGCTAATAAATAAATTATTTATTTATTTATTTATTTATTTTTTCAAAACTCAAACGTTGATACGTCTGTTGTCTGTCCCTGTTATGTCTGGCTGGACCTGCAGCCCAAAGCACCAGTGGAGTAGTATCCAGGCTCAGCAGCCTCTCGGTGAACATGGCCAGACCAGGACCGAACACAGCCTCCAAGACAGATAGGGTCAACCTTGATGCCAGGGACTAGTCTACTGTACCAAGCTGATTAACAACAGCTCTGCCCAGGACTCTGACACCAAGAGTAATGAGAACAGCAGGCTGGGAGAGGAGAGACGTACAGCGGAGAGGAGCGAGAAGTGATGGCCGGGCATCAGAGAGGCACCAGGGAAGCAGAATTTTTTCTCACGTAATGCAGTGGATTAAGGATTTACTTTCAACCAAACCAGAGTTGCTAATTGTTGAACAGTGGCAAGACAAAGCAAGACTTTTCTGGCACTTATAAGTTAAATTATCGATATCTAATTGACCCTTCACAAAGCACCACCCTCCTTAGTTACTGTTACTACACCTGCCAAACTTTCCATTCTTTTTTTTAACTAAAGCAGCTTCTCATTTCTAACTGATGATGGTGGATTTTGTTGGCTAAAATGACTCACAAGTAGATTTCCTAAGTATTGCAGTAGGCTCTGATGTAAGCTAATGCAATCTAATGCTAACTCCTTGAGTCAGCTGAGAAGTCTCCAGCTAACATGTTTCCATCTGACACATTTAAGACAAGAACCCTGTGAAAGTTGATCTGTAAAGTTAGCTAGCAGCTGCGTATTTGATATCACATTAATGCTAAAAGACTGAGGCTAAAGCTAGCTTACATTTCAGCAAACATTGGCCAGATGATGAATATGGCAGATATATCCACATGACAGATGACAGAAATATACTCATTAACGCAGAAAAAGGAAGCACAGCCAACTTTGACCCAGCTGGAATGTGATCGCGGAAGACAGAGCTAGACAGAGCTAAGCTAAGCTAACCCGGCTTTGACCTGAGACAGCGAGCCAGAGTGAGATGAATCGTCATTGGCCCACTTTGATTCTGTATCAGCCCACATCCTCCTCCTTTCTCAGAGCCTACTGCAAACCACCTCAACATGTAGAGAAATGCAAAGCTTGACAGCTCTAGTTACAGTTGCTAAGCTATGATTGGATAGTTGCTGTTTGGAGGTGGGTCTTAGCGAAGGGTCAATTGAAAATGAAAATCATTACTTGCAGCTATACACTCTTACACACTTTTAAATGACACATTTCAAAGAATGCATGAACGCCATTTAAGAGGTTTAAAAAAAATCAGGATGCCTCCTAATAGTCAACCAAGAGCCTTAGGTGACCACATTTTCATTTATACACAGAAAAAAAAATAACACCTCAAATTCCATTCGGGAGCTGCACCTTGTCATTAGTCCCAGGGGATTGTTGCAACAGGGACCTCTTTTTCCAGTGCACTGTTGCTAACTGTGCTGTAACTACCATTAGCAGGTTAGCTCATTTAGTGGTCCTTCGGGATAAACCTCAGGGACCAACATAGGACGGCTGACAGGGATTGTGGCACCTGAGGAGATTTAACATTACAACAGCTCTGAACAGGACTCTGACTGTGGGGATGATGAAGACGCAGTTGGTTAAGGCTGGGGCAGGAGGCATGAAGCAATGAAGGAATGGGTTTGTATCTTAGTAACTTAGTAAGTACACACTGTCCATAGTGTTGATAAGCCTGCAAGTATTTTTGTGAAGGTGATCATTTAATCCTATGTTGTAAACAACAAGAGCTGTGTGAAGTTTTACTGTGTTGAAATAAATTTACTAAATGTTCAGTGTCCGTGCTGGTTGTTCCAACACATTCAGAGACATTACCCTGTTTGCCTTTAGTATTGGCATTCAAATAGGAATAGCAACAGTTTGCTGTATGGAATTAAGTAGCAATTTGAAATATATTGAACAAAATGTAAGACTTCTAATTTTTTCTATCAACTCTGAATTTCTTATGATCTCTTCTGACTAAGGAGACTTCAGTCTTTAGTCTGTGTCCAAGAGTAGCACAGGGGTGGGTGATATGGCCCTACAATAATATCAAGATATTTAAGGGTAATCTGGTATGATGATATTCTTCATGATATGAAAAAATATTGAGAAATATTTTAGGTTTACAACTCTGCTGAGCTCTCTTTTTTTACTCTCCTCGTACTCAACTGGTTGCTTCTGCTTGAGGTTTTGAAATAAGTTTGTTGCACTGCCCTTTTATGGTTACAGCCTTCTTGCAAGTGCTACATATTATTCTGCAATCTAGAGCTGAACCATATACGATTGACTGCTGTTGGGAGTGATCATTTTTGTGTCACAATTTTCACTGAAAAAAAAAACAATGACAAACAATGATTATGTGACATTTGTTGCGGTCTGTACCAAACATACATTTGGAGAACAGGAATTGTAGTTCAGGGCATCTTTACAGCACTACAGTGCATCATTATAACGCTGTTTTGTCACACAGTTTTCCTTTGTCTAATTGGATATTACATTGGGCCATATTGCTAATTTGTTTGACCTAATGTCTTTAGTGGTTGTTGTGTTTTCTGTTTCAGAAGGAACTACAATGTGCCTAGCTGGATGCAGTCCCAACAGCCCACACCTGACCAGATCCAAAACAAAGATGGGTGTACTGTAGTCTACTGCTATGCAAATGCACCTGAACATTGCAAATGATTTAATATTGGTTTTACATAAGCTTTTAAACAGCAAGTAAATTACATTCTGTTTCTCTCATCTCGGTCGCAACTGCCATCTCTCTTTGTCATCCACACACCGTCAGGAAACTTAGTATTTAACTTTGTCATACAGGACATTTCCACCCCTAGCCCTAATATTGACACTACTGCCAACTAGTGTTGCTTGCTTATTGTGTGAATGAAAGTTGTCCAAATTGTAGCAGCCCAGAGGCTTGTGTTTGACCAACGAGTAACACCAAGTACAGCACACTCCATCCTGATAGCTCCAAGGCCACCTGATAGAACTAGGCTACCTGCATAAAACACAGACTTTGAGGGCAAACAACTCTGCACCAGTATCTTAAATTTAGAGTGGAAACAATTAGTCAGTTTATTTATTGGTGTGGATGGAGTTTAAAATCCAAAACTAATTCTTGGTGCACAAAATTTCATTGTTTGAACATCAGTTTGATAGTTTTGTATTTAATTCCCATATCTTGATATATGTCAAAACGGGGGAATTAATAGAAAAGCTAGAACAGTCTGATGAGTTCATAAACTTTAATCACTTTACTGTAATGCAGCCTTTAAAACCAGGGAAAAGAAAACACTTATGGCATATCATGACATAAAGACAACTAAAATCTAAGGTGATATTTAGTCTATTGTTGCAATTACATAAAATATAATTTCCCCATCTCCTAACAGGTGATTAAAAAAAATCAACTTGTTTCTCACAAATGGGTGACAAGTAGTTATCTGATTCAAGATTAACTTAAATGGCATTAGCACTGTCAACCACACAGCAACAACACTGATGACTTCCCCCACCTGCAATAAATTGCCACTATATATACACACACATACACCCAAATATGCACAACTTTCATTCATCTCTCACCCAAAACGCAACACCAACAGTAAATTGGACGTTTCTTATTTGTACTGTGAGTTCATACTACAAGGTAAAGCAAATGAGCAAATGGAGACGATCCAGCAAGTCATTTGCATGAAGCACAATCACCCTGGAGTGCAGGAAATATGTCGTGTGCTGAAAACGACAAAGTCAGGTCTCAAGCAGCTGAATGAAAAGGGAGGTGTGTTTTGCTGGAATTACTATGTTTGTAAATAAAGCCCACTCCAACACAATACTGTTTCCTGCTCAGTGACAGATTGCCCTGCTTTCCAAAATAGCTGGGCATTCACAACCCAACCCAGGTAACAATTTACAGCTATGTTTTACTTTAACAAATAACTGTACTTCATCCAAAATTTTGAAACCTTATTTCACAAGCAAAGACCCTCTTTCTAATCGGGACTAACCAATTCAGATGATGGAAGGCCACATGACCCCCAGCTGTCTAACCACAACAAAATAGGGGCCTACATAGCCCCTTTAACTCCATCTGGGCCTGAAACTTGTTTCAATACTGCAGCACGCTGCTTTCCCTTAATAAGTAATGAGATGTTGATACCGCATTTGTCCCTCTTACAGCCAATTCATTTCTCTGGGTTGATAAGAGTAAAACGACGCTGCTCGCTTTGAAAGGAGCCGTTGTTACAAGCTGATCCTGCTGCAGCCAAGGGCGAAGATGGCTCTGCACAACTAACATTAACGTTGACTGTTAGCATTTTATCTTTGATGTCAACGAACAAAAAGCTGTAAGCTAAAGCGCTTTAACATGTGTAACTACAATATGCAACTCACATTCAAATGACTTAATCAAAAGTGTACAAATACGCAAAAGCAACCGCTTAAACAGAACCACACTCAACCGTATCTTCACGTTAATGTGTTCTTGGCTAACATCGGCTAGCTTCTAGCTAGCGTTAGCTACTTCCATATCTGCATTTAGAAAAAACAAAACACCGCGACGACCGACACTACACATCACAATTACACGAGAATACGGTCTGTTTAGTTGAATAAAACGAATCCCGTTTGAAGAAATATTACCTCCTGCGGCAGAGTATCGCCCTCTCCCTCCTTTGATCAGTCAATTTGGTTCGGTTTTGTTAAAATTCCCTGGATCGATTTTCCTCTAACATTAGCAAACTGAGGCTACTGGAGTCACGCCCACCTCAGAAACTACGCCTTACGATTGGTTGACTTACCCGGATGATATAATGCTTTGTCACAAATCTGACGCCATGGTTGGTTCATTCTGTTACCGACAAACCGACAAACCAATGAAAATAGGCTTACTACTACTCTTCCCAGGTGCTCGTATGTGCACGCTCCTCACGTAGACACTGCCGGGTTCGCATACGGCTGTTATGCCCCATTACCAATGAGAAAAATAAAATACCCCGGTACAAGTAAACATATTTAAGTAGGAATCCTGTGTTGAACAATTTGTCCAAAACCCTGAAGATTGTGCTCTATTGAAATGGTCCGAATCCAGTTTAGAATAATAATTAGCTTTAAAAAAAAAAACGATTTGTTAATGACTGCAAATACTTTTATTGTTGATTAATCTTACGATTATCGCCATTATTCAGTTCTGGTCTATAAAATATAAGGAAATGGTGAAACTGTCTAGTGTTTCCCAAAGGTCAAGATTACACACACAAGCCAGATTCAGTTTACTTTCAGGAGTCAAGAAAACAAGAAAACCTTCACATTTAAGAATCAGAAATCTGAGAAATTTGACTCTTACTCCAAACAATTAATCAATTATCAAAAGAGCTGTTGATTAATAGATGCAGCTCTAGTTGTGTACTTAAAATTCTTGTTAGATCTAAAAGGCACAGTCAGATCATTACTTAGATCAAGGTCGTAACTAAAACCTTAAAGAGAAGTGTGGAAGATCAGTAAATTTTCATCTGCACACAAAGAATCATTTTCACTTTTTTATTGAATAACACTGAAAATGTATTGACAAATCTTTGCACCAAACATGTGCAAGCAATTCTAAAACTACATATCAAAACTAAAAATGGACTAAAAATTATACAATTTCTGAAAATATACATTTCCCAGTCTATGCAAATCTTTGTCTCCCTGTTGAAACTCAAAATGCTGGCATGTGGATGGACACTGTCACACACTGCTGTTGAAATTCAACACCATATATTCATAAAAGACAAAAGAAACAGCAGAATATATAACAAATTCAGATAATTTAGCTGATTCAATATCAAATTTCAGGAACACTGTGTGTAAATACATTAACGTTTCAACTTAATGCCAGCATTTTGTTTGAGGTCAGGCATAACAAGTGACCACAGGAGACAAAAAGAACAACCCCCCCCACACAGATGGCAGTGATAGATTATAAAAAGATGAAAAAGTACAAATTTTAATTTTTATCAAAAAATACAAATAAAGTTTCTAAACTCAATTAGGTTCGAGTATCAGGGACAATGTCTAAAGAGCTAGATAGATGGGAGTTCTACATTACACTCTTGGTTAAGCACTTGTTTCTTTGGGCTTTTATAAAAGTGAACCTTTTTAAAACAGGGGGAATCCAAATATATAAGCACAGAATATAACTGCCTTAATGAATCAGTTATGTTCAGCTTTCAAGGTTATATTAAAACCACTGACTTTTGAACAAAGTCTCTCGAGCATCACATACAAATATAAATTTACTGCATGAAAATATTTGAGGAACCGATACATGTTAGAAAAGCCAAACTCATGTGATGACAACGCTCCCCAACAAGAAACTTAAACTTCATCTACGTTTTATAGAGCAGCTTCAGTTTCGGAAAGCCGCTTTTCTCACAAGATGTCATGTTTGTGCAATTTCAACAATCTGAACATGCCAGGACAAACAGAAAATGTCACATTTGGATTCCTGTCAAGACAATATCATCTTGTCTAGTTTGTCAATTGATTTAACAGGAAATTGAGCCGACTGTTTGTAAACACCAAGACAAACAGAACAACCAGAAGACTTTACAGTACAGACCAGCAGATAGCTATAAGAGATGCATAACGGCCTTCCAGGTCAAATCTGAATATACCAATGGCATGGTCAGATTTCAAAAAACTGCATCAAAATGACCACCAACCACAGCCAAACCAACGGCAGACCAGCCAATATCCAGCTTCTAATAACCATGAACAAAACATTTTCCAAACAAGTCGGGCACAAACGGCTAAACCATTTTTGACGTAATGCTCTCTTAAGGAGTGCTAAACATGGAGGGATTTAGTTAAAAGTAACAAACATTTTACATCATGGATAACATTAGCATTAGTTAATGGAACAAAATGAAACGCTGGGAGTAAAAAATCACGGGTGAAGGTATTAACGGAGTAATGGTACAGTTACAAAGGAATTTTCAGTTCATTAACTACACATCATGGCAGATCCAACGTGAAAAAATGGTAGCACTGAAGTCCACAAAAATTGTAGTTTTATAATCATAAAAAATATATTAAGAGAAACTGATTCTTTATTGCCTCTACTGAAAATTCCCCTTACAGTTTACATCGCGTTTCCTCGTGAGTAGGCAGAACCAATGATCATCGCCCGTTGCTGTACCCTGGGAAAAACTGATTTAGAATGTCTTGCAGGCATTTGTTGACAGTCATGGAGTAGTTTTTGCCCAGGTCGTGCCTGCAGGCCGGGCAGGTGTACACCTCTGCTTTGAAGGACCGCTGAAGGCATTCCTGTAGGAGAACAAAAACAAAACAAAACAAAACATAAATATCAAATTGTGATTCGTAACCTTCTTTAGTGGGTCTTTACAGTGCATTTGACAGTTTCAGTGACATTTCTTTGTCAGAGGTGGGTGTATGATAGATGAAAAGCTTAAGGGTTGAAGGGGAAGAAGTATCATGATTCTTTTTACTTTTCCTAAAATCAATATGATTTTTCTTTTTACATATTGAATCAGCACCCCAGTATCATGATAGTATTGAAAGGGAGATAAGCGCATCATCTCAGCCCTACTACAGCTACAACCATTCTAACCCCACCACTAGTGCAACATAAAAAAGGAAGGTATCTTTAAAGTCATATCATTCATTGAAAACATCTTGGGCTGGTATCGATATGCACTACTTGATACTGGGTCATTTCAATTGATACTTTTAAAAGGTATTATTCAAAACTTCTCCAGTGAAACGATACCTGCATTCAATCCTATTGGTACCCGGATCTAGGAAAAGTTACTATATGGTTCTTCTCACAGCCTTCTTCATAAAGAAGAACCTTAGAAAACTGGAAATCGAATGAAGGACTCCATTGGCACCACTATTACTTTCAGGGCACTGGTTTTGCCTTTTTTTTTTTTTTTTTTAACAATAACCAGCTCAAAAACATCCCTCTATTGTTGAATAGATAGAATAAATGACTACATACAAGTAGTAATTCAAAAAACCAAGATTTCCACATGTTTTCCCTGCTCTCTATGTTTGTAAATAAGTTTACAAACTGAAAGCTCATCATATCTGCAATTAATTTTTGTTTTGCACCTGCTACCGCACTGCAAATCCATCAACTTTCCGAAGTTTAGTCACTCAAGATCTCAAAATTTGAGACAGCGTCAGTTTCTTACCCTGCAGACATTATGTTGACACTCTGTGGTGATTGGCTGAAAGACCACTTCTTGGCAGCAAATGCAGAGGAAAACTTCTTCAACTTTGTTCAAGAATTTCTGCAGAAAAACAAAACATTAAAATGTGTGAAAAGACATTACAAACTGTTCTGAAACTGCCCAGAGCAGGAGGTTTAAAGCACAGTAGTTTTTACTGACACACACAGCCTTCTGCAAATTTATGTTTTTACACACTATTTTTCCTGAGCACCTCAATCATCATTTGCAAAATTTTGCAACAAGCTCCTCTACTGCTCTTTAACAAAATACTCATCCAGAGAAAACTCATTCACACAGTGGATTCAAGTTGCAGTAAAGTCCAGCATTGACAAAGTTCCAACGAACACACAAACCAAACCTTCAGCCGCTCTATCAGCCCAGCCTTGTTGACAATAGACCTTTCTGTGCAGGAACACTGCTGCAATTTCTTGTTTACAGGTATCACTGATAGCATGTGTTCCTGACAATATGATACTTCTTTGCTTCCAAGCTATAACATGCTGGACATATTCGTCCTCCACTTGAAATCACACTAATAGGATGCATTAATGACTTGCTCATAGTAAATCTATTATGCTAGGGCTTCTATTAAACTCTACACCACTTACTTACTACAAATTGTTATTGCCTAAATGTCACAGAATTTGAGTTTGTTCCAGTTTTTACATTGCATTCCCCCAGCAGTTTAAGTTGGACAGTACTTTACAGCATGTTGTTAAGGACAAGTATCTAGCTGATAATGATGGCGCAACACAGAAGAGGTTAAGCGTTAGCAAATTCCTTGAACTCTGCATCATATTTGTTCTTTAGATGAGTTATCAAATGGTTTGTGTAGAAGCAGTTACTGTGATACTGGAGTAGTTTTACCCAACAACCTTCCCTGCAAAGCCAAACTGTGGCAACTACATAAATGGTAAAACTAAGAAATGGCTTTAAAAATTGCACTATCCCAAAGATATGGATAGTGGAAAAAAAACTTTAAACCACTATTTCTCTAAAACAAGGCATAATTGAACCCTGAGGGGTGCCCCTGTGGCTCAGTTGGTACCGAGGCAGCCAGCGGTTCGACTCCCGTCTGTGGCCCATTTGTTGCGCGTCATCCTCTCTCTCATCTTTCCTGTCATATCTTCAGCTGACCCTTTCAAATAAAGGCAAAAATGCCCAGAAAATAATCTTTTAAAAAAAGAAGGAACCCTGAAACAAGATCACAAGATCAATAGGTTCACTTTCAGTTATAACTCAGTTTCAACCAAAAAAATGTAGTTACTGAGGTTACCCTTTGGACGGCAGTACAACCCCCCCCCCCCAAAAAAAAAAACATAACCTCAAACTTCACCAAACAAAAAAGCCTTCCTCACCGGTCCAAGTGACAGTGACTCCATGGCTTCACCCCACACTTTCTTATTTGCCTCATCCTTCTTGATGAGGGCTTTCTGCTCCTTGGTGAGCTTGTACACTTCTACTTTTATTTTCTTCGGACTCTTGGCTGGTGAGGACTTGGTGGAATCTGACAGAAAGAAACACATTTTAAATTCACAAAGGAGTTGTGGAGCAGAAAAAAGTGGCTGATTATATGCTTAGGTATGCATATCTCATGGGTGATTCATAGCAGTCTTGTAAGAGCTTCTCTTGAACACTACCGTAGGTGAAAGTGAAAGTAAACACACAAGCACCGTCATACACACCCAACTTACCATTGCCCTGAGATTTTCTCTTCCTCTTTGCCTTGCTTGGTGTCTCTGCCTCCTCTTCCACTTCATTTTTGTTCTCCTTTTCTTTCTGATAACCGGCAGGATACTGCAACAAGATCAAGTCCATATAACTGAAGTTAAGCTATTGTTTGGGATCAGATCATATTTTTGCATTACACACAAACATCTAAGATGTATGAAAGATTTTGCACAATTCATGGTTAAATATAAAAGAGGAAATAAGGAATTTTCCCGTCAGTTTATTTAGAGTCAAACCTGTGTCTAAAGTATCCAGTTTTTAGCCATGAACCTTATATTTTGAATCTAATGTAACTGGGAATTGGTCATATCCCAACACCACTGAAAACATCCCTACATATCAGAAAAAGTGGCGAGTACAAATGGTTAGAAGTTTATTATATAAAGGAAGGTTTTGAAATCCAGCGGTCACATTCTGACCATGTATGCTATCATGTTAACAAATAATTGCCAGAAGATTCTAGCTCGGTAATGTAGCTCATACCTGCATGGTGAGGCCAAGCTTCTTGATACGGTCCTTGCCATCTCTGGTCCATGGTGCCGGCTCATCATCATCACGCTTCAGGAGATACCGCCAGACCAAGAAACCGGACTTGCCCTTGTCTGGCCAATACTTCACCACCTGAACCCAATGACACAAAGTAAAATTACAAATAGATTCTCTCAGTTACAAGATCACTAATCAAACATTTAAGTTATTCAAACTACAGCTAGCTGTCATGCACTGTGCACTGGTGTGGATTACCAATTCATGGTATTTATTTTAGCAAATCTTTGCAGTTGAATAGTCAACACAATGAATTGTCTCACCCCGCGATTCAATAGTTGGGCTAATGTTATCTATGTTCAGCCAGTTTTACAACTCCAAAGCACATAAAGAAACACGTCCAGCATTCCCTCGTACCTTATATATGCCATCATACCGGTTTCCTTCCTCAGGGGAGTATTTACTGTGCTTGCGACCCTTACAGCTGCGCACAACTCTGACTGGTTTACCCTCCTTCCAGTTCTTGGCCTCAGCTCCGTGTTTGTCATTGACAGGGACATTGCAGTTCAGAGCCAGCGCCCTGTGGAGAACCAGACAATTTAGATATGCAACAGAAAATTCAACACAAACTGAGACATCATGTTGATTAAAGGTAGTTAGAATAGGTCATGTCCTTTCGTATCATACCTGTTCATATGGGTAAGCGTCTGATCACATGATTGCTCAGCAGTCCTCTTGTTTCCAGAAAGATCTCGCCCTCCGGAGCCAGTGTAAGTGAACTCATTACCATCATCCTACAATGTAAGACACATCACAATTATACACATTTAAACTACAGGGAAGTCATAATTAGAGAGCAAATTTGTGATATTGGGCTACATAAATAAAACTGACTTGACTTTATAACCTCATTAAAATTCATCCTTTGACTTTTATATATTACTGAAATTAAAATAAGACAAAAGCATACCACATCATCTTCATATCCTCCTGCCAGCACCAGAGAGTAGGCACCATCATTGCTCCTGCCATGAATCCCAGCCACATGTGGCCTGTGAACACCAGATTCACTGACCTAAAAAAGCCAAAGAAATTAAACATTACCGTTTGCCACGGCAACAAATTACCACACAACACCTTTGTATTGTTTATGCACTAAATATGTTGCAACAGCGATGCTTCAGATGTGTGTACCGACCTGCACTCTGAACTTCCACAGCGAGCCGACGGGGATGCCGGGGATCGGGCCGTAGTGGTTGGACGGGACGATGGTGCACTGCTTGGTTCGACCAACACAGGCCATTCCCTGGAGGGGGAAGAGTAAATCATTTGTAGATTAAAGGGTTGGTGTATAACATCAAGTTTGGTGTTGTCCCTACTTGTTTACAAGGGCACTGAGCATGTAAGCTCTAAGCTTATTTCTCACAACACACTGTATGTACTGTAAATAGTGCAAATATAAAATCATTTAGAAAATCGCATTGGTAGATAATATTCATTGCTTCAATTCAACAGTAAGAATCAACAGTTTTAATGTCTCTTAAATCGTAATTTTAAAAAATTGTTTTGCATGTTTGGCAGCACTTACCTTGCCCCAGTCCCTCTGGCTGGAGGAGCTGGCAGAAGCCATCTTAGCTTTCTTCTTGCTCTCCTTCAGCTTCTCTCCAGCCAAAACAACCTCACTGGAGTCATTACGGCAACCTGGGCAATACCTGAGACAGTATGACATGTACAGTAAGGGTCAAGTACAGCACAACAAATCAATAACAGAAGTGATTATCACAAAGACTGCCCGGAATCTGGGTGCTAGCTTGGTGATTTACAAAACAGACTCATGTTGAGTGTTTCGATTCATCCAGAAACCTCTGACACTTCATGACCTGTCTACATTGAGTTCAACAGTGAGTGCATTTTAAAAAAGCGCCATTACAATTACAGGTCACCATTGCATCACACTGCTCTTTAATCATCAACATACAACCAGTCATTGCAAAAGTTTAGATTCAAAGAAATATTGTTTATATATAAATGCATTTAATGATACTGACCAGTCCTCGTCATCTGGGATGGAGGTGAGTGGAGGGTTCAGGCAGTAAGTGTGATAGGCCATGTCACATTCATCACACAGCAGCTGTTTGTCAGGATCCTGCTTGATGCCACAGATGTGGCAGTTACACCACGTGCAGTTCTTTTTAGGATCATCCTTGCAGCGCTTGCACTCAGGTCCATTTGATCCTGGAGAATAAAAACACATTTATATCATATGTTATAAGGCAGGGGTCATATATACCAAGTATCAGCTGTTGAAGATTCAAAATCTTGATGATTCACAAGTCAAAATTCCTCACAGCGACAATAGCCACAAACATGCAACTTCATTTAAACATTTCATCCTTCAACCTACTTTTTAGAGGACTCTCAGTTCCAGGTGGGGTGTCACTCAGAGAACCAGGCTCCTCAATCTTGTATATTTCGGTCAGGAACATAATGCGGCAGTCATTAAGAGAGTCACCAGCATCACTGCAAAGAAACAGGAAAATTAGCAGGGAACTGCACAGACAGACAAGCTGCTAAATGCAATATACAATCACAAATAGACAAAAACATTTTTTTCCTCTCTGTGAATGAGATTAAACAGACACTGGAGAACAGCAACTTCAAATATTACCAGTACATAGTACCACATTCTGCAATCTAATTTGATACTGCAGCAGGAAATAACCGTCTGCCCACCTGCTCCTGTGGCATGCAAAAACCCAACAAATTTTGATATACAGATAAAAATGAGCACGAGATGATCACCTGCCAGTGCAGCAGGCTGAGCAGACATTTAACTTGCAGCAGCTCCTGCACAATGCTATAACAATGACAAGCCCTTACCCAAGGATAATCTTGGCGTAGATCTCTCTCAGGGTGCGTGTCTCCCTCCTCCTCTGGATCTCAGCGTCGTACCAGTAGCCACGCTCCTTGGGGTCATCTGGGTTGTAGTTGACCATGACGATCATTCCAGGCTCCAGCTGGTGCCACTGGTACACCGTACGGGCCCGTGGACGAACATCCTTGGCCAGCAGCTGAATCACCCCGTTCTCTGGATAGCTGTGATAATAAATGTGATGCCATGTCAGTTTGCAGTTCAGAGGTGAGCCACACACCACCACAGGTGCTTCCTACACCTCCACTGTGCTGCCTGGAAGTGCAGCAGGTCTGAACAACTACACCACTCAGATTAATGTTCCTCCAGCACTAACACACTTGCAAGCTCACCAGTGCAAGAGTGCCTTTCAGGGAGGGTAAAGCTAGAGATACCACAGAAAACCGAAAGCCTCAGCTGTTAGGGCTACTCACTACTTAAAAGTTACATTTTATTTCAGTGTCAATTTAGTCCCACAATGACGATTTCATGTTTAGTCGTTCTATAAAGATTTGTTTTAAGGCCTTCACATGTTATACTGCAGCTGTAGTGACTGCTTTACATTAGAGGCAAATTAACAGCAGCTTATTTCAGTTCAGCCAAGTGCATAAGTTATGTTGTCTAACTGGTAGGGATGTTAATGATTTATCATTATTCAATTAATCACTGCTAAGAATTTAACCACTTACAAGTATTAATCAACAAATGAGCAATAGAAATGGCAGTAAGTGTGCCTCATTTGACATGGGTTTGTCTGGCGGAGGCATCTGTTGAATAAAGAAACTTCAATGTGAAAAATGAGAATCAAGTGTTTCGTATCTTATTATTAGTCGACTAATCCATTGCTAGTATTTTCAACTGTCAGTGAAGGAAAATGCATAAAATTTGCAACCCTGCTACCTGGTGACAGTGTCTGGTGGGGCAAATTTGTGCCACTTTGCCTTCTAATCTACTATACTTCTATCCTGCAGTGTCCCTCTTCCCATATTTACACAAAATGTGACAGGAGAGAACTGTTATTGTAAAGTGTCCTGCCCCACTGAACCCTGTAGAAGACCAACCTTGGACTTCTACAGGGCAAACTTGGGCTCAGTTAATGTGTGAACCTGTATAGCCTGTGGAGCAGGTTAGTCCAATTTCCAAATTTGAAAGTGAAAGTTTTTTCCAGTTTTCTTTCTTCCGTGTTGGAGACTCTTTCAGATTGTTATCACTCAAAAAATATGCACACTGTGCCTGAAAGATGAGTGGTACACACAGCAGGTCACATCCGGTGGTCCGACCACCATTTATAGTGAATAAATGGACTATTGTATTGCCATTTTTATCAATTATAATGTCGAGTTGTGCGTTTCTAGTCTTTAACATTTTCTCTGATGAAACCAGTTTAGTTCCTCTTTCTGCAACTATAATTCCTGACAACCAAAACAAAGATCTACACGAGGATGGTTATTGCTTTATGTTAATTATTTTCACTGAGCTCGACATAGTTTAACTTTCACAATAACAGTAACAACAACAACAACGTGACAGTTTTGTAAGACAGGAATCTCATCAGAATGTTTACTGATGGACAAAATCTTTGGAAAAAATGATCAGGAGTTATATGTAGAAAAAGGATTCTTACTCTTCATATTTAACATGGTACAGTATCTCCTCCTCTGCTGGCTGTGCCTCTGCATCCTCCTCTTTAGGTGTCTTTGTCGTCTTGGTGACATTCACAATCTGGGCCTCAAACCACGCTCCCATGTTCAAGTCCCTTGCGTCCACCATCTCATTTATCTTCAAAACCAGACAGGAAGAAGTTAAAAAGATCTTCAGGGACATTTTAAATCATGTTAGGTTGTTTCCAATTGTGCTGAAACATATTTCATGTGTTCTTTGAAAGCTGAAAAAAAAAGCTCAGTTAGTTTATTGTAAAATGGTTTATCTGAATATCTTGTCAGGTCTTGTCAGGCTTTCATCTTTACATAAAGAATCTCAAAACATGGAGTCAAATTACACATGCCCAGCGTCTGTGAGAGGTTGGGAGAAGAAAAAGAGACAGAAAACATTCCAGCAACTATAACCTGATTTCAGTCCAAGTCTCCTATGTTTTAACACCCACACCAAGTGTTCACCATATGAACAGCCACCTCAATCTTGACAATGAAATGGACAATAAAAAGACAATAAGTCTGCAAAAGGTGCCAAACTACTGGACTTCACGTACTTATTTTTTGATACTTCACAAATATTATTGTATTCGTTCATGCAAAACTCTTCCTCACACTGTCATAGTAAATTTAGAAAAAATATTATTAATAGCATTGCACTCAGTGTACACACAAAAGTGTCAAACAGTTCTGTATACAGTAAGAAAAAGAGCTAGAGAGAAGTTCACACTCTGGCTCCTTTTATCACCCACACACACACACACACAGCTGCCCAATCACTATGATGTGTGCGAATGTTAGAGTCGCCATCTCAGAAAGTTACAGACATTGTTGGACACAGTCGTCAGAAAGGTATGGGAGGAGGGGGTTTCCAAAGGTATTCAACAATTTGACAAACACTTCTTAAGAACTATACTGACAGCTAGGGATGAAACCGTTACCGGTTTCAAGATAAACCACAGTAAAATTCCCGATGGTTAGCATTACCTTTTTACCTCATTTTAATTATCAGAAAATATCATATTTGATTACCGTTCTTTAAGCGTCTCACTGTAAATGGTTAAAGATAGTACTGATAATTTTAGTCACTGTCATCACAACATCAAAATTTTATACCATTTCATCTCAACTGGCAGCTTACATATTCATAGTGATGGATATGTATAGTGAAGGGGAGCAAGAGTAGCCGACAACTGACAAGACTGACTTAATGTGGAGGTCAAACACACTGAGATTAAGACAATTAATTTGAGGTTTCACAGGACTACAGTTGTTGTTAGAAGCAGCAATACAAACAACTTTTTATAATCAAACCTGTAAATAAAACATGTCCAAATGTCTAAGAGAAGTCTTGGATGGGGCCCAGCATGTTACCCACACTGGACATTGATCTAATTGGGTCAACACGTGTCATTTGATCATCTAACTATTGGCTTTAAAACCCACCTTGTAAAATCCAAATCCCGGATCAATGAGCTCTGGGGTGTTTATCTGGGCAGAGGTGCCGGCGGCCTGACCCTCGACCTCGCCGTGAGTTGAGCTCTTGTCAGACTCACTCTGGGTTGAGCCACAACCAGAATCAGAGTCGGAGAGCTCAGCTTCTTTGTCCTTGCTTTTGACGACATCAACAGGGGGCGCCTTCTGCCTAACAAGCAGCTGCACTATGTCGTTAAGGCCCACGTTGTAGTCAAATATGGTGTGGCCATCCTCCATCTGATTAAAAAAAAAATATATGTCAAGGTTAAAAGAAGAAAAGCAGTACTTCCCATTTTCTTCACAGTGGTCACTCATTTTTCTGATGGTGCCTGTGCACTCCTGAGAGATATTTTTTTTCATGATAGGAAATTTCAATTACTTTCAAATGCTTTTAAGTTACTCCATGCTTTGTATTCTATGAATTTCATGTCTTGCTCATGAGTAAATATTAAAGCAGAAATCATGAATGAGCTAGAACTATCACCCATATTCCTCTCATAATGAAGATTTAATGTTAACTGACACTTAGCTAATAGAGGTAATTTGTTATCTTTTTTAAATTATGTAGATGAAGTTGCTTTTCTTTTTAAAAATACCAACACTTCGCAATGCTTTCCGACTTGAGCTTACTGGGACACAAATAACATCATTCGGAGCATCAAAGACACATCTCTGAACAAAATTTCAATCATATTGCCTCACCTGCTTGCCGCGGTAGAACAGTCTCTGCCTCTCTGGCTCCACCTTGAAGAGCTCTGAGATTTTGAGACGCAGCTCATCCACCTTGGTAAGTTTAGACAGGGAATCCACCCGGTGGGTTTCTTTCCCATCCATTGTGCGCACTTGAATCCACATTGCAGCTGCCCTGTGTTAACAGTCAAACAATGACCACTTATAACCACAATAATAACTGTGATTACTTACAAGCATGCACTGAAACAACTACAGTGATCAGTTTAATACTCTGATAAGATTTTGATGAAAAGTTTGGTGTGTGCATCAATATATTTTTTCCCCCTAGAAACAGACTAGTAGTGTCGTTTTTTGGGTTTGATTTTGCAAAAAAATAAGTCATGACTTTCTGTTAATTGCATGTATTAACAGAGGAATATTGATACATACAATTATTGTTTGTTTTGATTAAGATTTGAACCAAAATTGATTAAATGTATTTGTATACAATATCTGAACACAGATGAATATAATCAGATGAATATAAAGACATTTTAAAACACCTTCTGGGGTGTTGGAAAACACAGACATTTCATAGACCAAACAACTAATTAATTAATTGAGAAAATAACTGACAGATTAATCAACTATGAAAATAATTGTTAGCTGCAGCCCTAGTATAAACTGATGAATTGTGGGACTACTTTGCAAGTAATTATGCTCTCACCCTTTATGAGCTATTGTTTTTTCTTTAAGGCTGCAACTAGCAATTATTTATATTGCCAGTTAATCTGTCAGTCATTTTCTTATTTAATTAATTAGTTGTTTGGTCGATAAAATGAAAAAAGTGAACATTGCTCAATTTCCTAGAGCCCAAAGCGATGTCTTCAAATAACTCTTGTTTCCTTTTCTTAAGGATAGTGTCAAGGGTAAATTTCCTTGTATTGCTTCTAACCCTGCAACTGTGACTACAAAGGCCATACTCTCACTGAGCTGTTCAAACTTAATATGAATCTTTTCCTCCTCTTCTGTTACGCTCCAATCCATATGAAACCAGCATTTTAATGCCCTTTTCAAAAGCTGCCAATTCCATCATTAATGGTTGGGTCGTTTTTCCTTTATGGTCTACACCAAATTAAGTTTAGTGAAAGAATGAATTAAAGGATTCTGTGCAGCAGAAATATGATTATGCCAGTGCGTGGTCCGTGTATTGTACTACTGTCAGCACTGGGCTGTCACTTCAGCAGAATATGAGAAAGGGAGGGAACAAGCTGATTTAAATACAGTGCGGGAAACTGAGCTGCAGGCCACTCCCAGTTCTTTTAAAAGCAAGCACATCCGGACGGGAGGGAGCGCTAGCAAACAATGTGCCTGTGCTCTCTCACAATAAAACACACCGAAATACTACATTAGATTTAGTATGTGATCAAATACCGGCATACTAAAACGATATTTTGCCCGTATAGACCGTGTTTTTTTATATAATAAGTGGTAAACATCGAGGTGGTCGGCTGCTTTGCTTTTACTTTTGCGTTCTCAGCTGAGGTCCTGCTCGCTCTGCTGGCTCGAAATAAACCAGTGAACAAAACATGAGTAATAACATCGAAAAGAAACTAGTTCCACCAACATAATAAGATTTACTTCACCGCCACCATTCATTTTTTTCAAAATACAGACGAAAACGTGAGCTACTTCCCCGCAAGCCAATGCGGAAAAACAGGAAAATAACCAATGTGTTTAAGGTTAGCGTTATTTGTTTTGCTTCACAGGAAGCGGTGGGGTGGCAAAGCTAGTTGAAATGTCACCATGTGCTGCATATTATGCAGCTATACTGCAGATAAACAACACAAGATAACACAGCTCGCTGAAGTCAAGTTCATCACCCACCCATCAATGCTTAGCCACAGCAAACCACGTTACAACTTATTGTTAGGGAGCTTTCAACTGGTATGTTATTAATAAAAAAAAAATAACAGAACATTCAACAGTAAGAAAACAATCCTGGTGACTAAAAATGTTTATTCATTTTTATTTTTATATTTAGCTTGCTAGGAAACTTGGTGTATTACCATTCATGAAGCCAAACAGAAACGAGGTAGGACTTTGTCAAGTTAGCTAACCATAGTAAGCTAGCTACTGAGTAAAGATATCAATGAGTACAATTCTAAAAGTTATTAAAACATGAGAAAAAAGATAACTTACCTGTTTGTTCGTCCAAGAGAAAACAATAAATTGACGTTTAAGCAGTAAAGCGCACGTTTTACCCCGAATAACTTGAATGCAGGGTTTGCACGACCAACTCTATGCCTTGTTGGAGATTGATCAATGAGTTATTCTTCAAGACTTTCATATCCCGCCTGCTCTAAAAACTCCGATTCCCCATTGGCTGAGTTCCTCTAAGCAAAATGAGCTCATTGGCTGCCAGAGCTGTCAATCTCGAATGTGACTGGAGCTTAGCCTCAGCGCGCGAAACAACATTCTCGCGGGTGCAGCTCACTCCAGGCAGTTATCGCGAGATTTGGTAGCGGCCAACCGGTAAGCCGGTAACCCAGAGAGACAGATGGTGGTTCTGGTAAACAACCTCACTGTTAGCTGTTATTGCTGTTTATCATGTCTGGCGCATGGCTGCTTCGTTATTTTGTTTGACAATGAGCTTCATTCTTCAAGCTCGTCGTCTGAATACGTTAAACTTTTGCGTAGAATCAGGCGACTGTCTCAATAATGCTGTTTAATTAATGATGTGCAATTACCTCCGCCTCAGTTTGGCGGGAGCTGAAAGTGGATGAGGCCAAGTCAGTTCAAAGTAGAGCAGTGAAAATCAAAGGGAGGTGTTGTTTGTGTGAGGAGCATCTGTCTTTGCATATATAAAGGAGAGATTGAGTGCTTTCTTGTAAAGTTGCTGTACATACACAGTGTGCAACCTACATTGCCTATGTCACTTGGTTATAAATGTCTGTTTATTCTTTTTTAGTTATCAGGCAAGAATAAACTTGTTGAGGGGTCCTTTTGGCTGTATGATGCATGAGGCCACAGCATCCCCAGCTCTAGTCTGGCCTTCCAATGTTTCCTGTCACTGTTAAGTGACAACCAGATGCTGAAAGACTTATTTGTGCTTTTGTTTGCAGCCATTTTAACCACTGTATATGGGATTATTTATTGGGAAGCCTACAAACTATTCAGAATGCTGCTGCCATGGGTTTAACAAAGCGAAAATGAGAATCATAACCCCTGTTTTATGCAACCTACATCAACTTCCTGTATCTGTCCTTTTAGTTTTTAAGGAATTAAATGGTCTTGCCACTTCTACTATCACAGACACTTCATGACTACCGACTGCTGCTCTTTTAACTATTTTCAGGTCAGCAAAAAAAAACCTTTGGGGATGCTGCTTTTAGCCATTACGTCCCCAAAATATGGAATACTCAGCCCTTAAATATTAAATTTTCTGACTCTGTAGACAGATTTAAGCGACAACTCAAAACATATCTTTTTAATATAGCTTATTACCAGACAAAGACTATATCTTATCTATACAGCCTATAACTAACAGTTGTGTGTTTATTCTTTTTTAAAATCTTTTTTAAGAAACTGCTGTTATTCCATGTTATAAATAATACTATTTTTCTCCCCTCCTTGTATATGTGCTTGGTTTTAAACGTGTTTTTGCTTCTGAATTATAAAGCACTTTGAGTTGTATTCTGTGAATGAAAGGTGCCATATAAATAAAGTTAATACATTCATTTGTGAAAGAGAACATATAAAAATAATAATTAAAGCATCTAAATTTGCTCTGCCTGTCTGGGATTGGTGGGCACAGCTTTTTCACCTGAAGCGTACAAATTAATGTCCTACAACTGGACACATTTTGCCTTTATTTACTCGCATGTCCTGCCAAGACAAACAAAGAAACTTACAACACAAGTCTACATGTATTTTTGATTGAGTGAGTAATGCAAAACAAAATGTTGAGGTCTGGAGAAAGAAAGTCTTTATTATCAGTTACTGTATTAAAAGGAGTCAAACAAAATTTTGTGACTGCTACAAAAAGTATTACAAATGATACAGTGTCTCTGTAATGTCTGAACTACTTCATACACACATAATAAAATATCAGTGTTGTACAAAAGGACAAAAAGCCAGTGAAACACAAACAAAGGTTTCAGAACTATGATGTTCCAGTTATTAAATATAAATAAATTTAATTTCTATTGCAATACTTAAAATAAATATGGAAATTAGGCCTTAAATAAGCACAAAACAACAACAAACAAGAATGTGAGTAGAGAAAATGAGTAAGGCCCTGGACTCAAATAAATGTTGGACCTTCAGGAAGTTCTAAAGAACATCTAAAGTCTCGGCGTCATGACGTTACTGTTGGCTTTAAGGTGGCATTTGGCACAACCACAACAGTTTTGTTTGACCATCTGAGACTACACATAACAGCTCTGAAATCTTTGCTATTATTGCTTTAAAAATAATCATAAACATTAGACAATCTCTTCTCTTTATGCCTCATCACTTCTCTCAAGTGGAGGACCATGTTTATTATAAAATGCAGAAAACATTGTCTCAATGGAGCAGGAAAAAACAACTCTTGGATGTAAAGGAACAGAGATGTTGTTCTGGTCAGCAGCAGTCCTGACAAACTGCAGCAGACATCTTCG
>JAJHUR010072710.1:9722-35325 GCA_027495735.1 Lutjanus campechanus
CAGTGACAGTACAGTAATGCATTCATTATAAAAATGAGAAACAATAGTGCACACATATCATTAATTAACTCAACATTTAGAAAAGACAAATACACAGCAACAGCACTGTGGTCGCCACAACATTTTTAGACTGTATATTTGAATACTGCCAGAATCAACCCATAAGACATAACAAGCTGTGCTTTGTATTGAACTAGACAAAAACTAGAAATAATATTTATTTATTAGATAGTATTAGACCCTTATTGGACTTTATTAGAGGGTAGTTAGGGATGCATTACAACAGACCTGTACAGTAAACTAAAGTGAAATCACAGATCTGCTTTACACTTTAGTTTACAGGACAGTTCTGTTGCAATGTGTCCCTAATTAACCTCTAATAAAGTCTAATAAGGGTATAACAGTGGGAATTGATACAATTTAGTTGATGGTACAGCTCTGTTGTAATGTGTCCCTAATTAACCTCAAAGACAGACTAATTAGGGACTAATGGTGAGAAACAATACACTTTAGTTTACAGTACAGTTCTGTTGTCTTATTTGTGTACCACTGAGTGAAAGGTGTCTAATTAGGGTATAGTTATGTTTTTTTTTTTAAATGTCTAATAAAGATAAAGTATGAGTTGTTAGGTCTTATTAGTGTACTGCAAATAAATTTTAATATTTTTTTTTTTTTTAATTGAAATTTTGATTTCAGAGAAGAGTTTCTGTCTGATGATAATGTTTGCTGGCTCAACTCACCTTTGATTTAACTGTTTTTTTCCTGATCACAAAGAGCTTATAAAGCCAAAGCCCACCCATGAGATCCCATCAGTTCAGTAAGAAAAGACAAAGAAATGTCATCAGTGTCTTACTGTCTGATCATTTGTCTTATCTAAATCACCCCCAACACACAGACATGAGCATAAACAGCAAAATAAAAAGAGCATATAATTAATAAACAGCACAAAGCACAAGAATCCTTATCACCGAGGCTATTGTATCCTATTAAACAACTGTTTTGTCTTGAGGTGGACAAGGAGACGTGCATGCCTAAAATGCACTGTTTAAATTAATTAACTGTGAACAAGATTTAACGTCAGGATATCATTTGAAAGTATAATTGCCCATAGGGATTAAAATGAACTCGGTGGGCTGCAGTGTCACCCCACTGAGCTCCCCATGTTGGGAAATGTCCAGTTTCAAAGATTAATTTGCATCTTTGAGGAGAAAGTCTTAATCTGAATCCTAAAGGACATTAAATTTTTAAAAAAAAAGAACTTCCTTGCAATCAGTCACCCACTTGACTAAAATGTTCACCATGCAGAACCCACGATTACATTTTCCCTGTGCATGATTCCAATCGCTTTAGTGGCAGTGCAGGGAGAATTTCACCGTGCATATTAATTACACAGGGGGCTTTGTCATGCGAGGGTCACAGCAGCCATGCTAGCTAAGCTGGGTCATTTAAACTGGGAGCGCAGCTTTGTGAGCCTGCTGTGCACATCACGGCCTCAGTCAGAAGGCAAAGACCTGCAGAGATAGGTTGCTGGTGTGATTACCAGTTCAGTAATAAGTACCAATTTCTCACTGGCACCTGCGGATCCTATGCCTCTAAAATCACAATAGGATTAAAATACGCCTATTAGACTGTGTTTATTACAGATTAGAAAGTTAGGACAGCCAATTACTCTGACCACTTGTAGTACTTGTAGTACATTACTAGCTTTTTTAAAATTTATTTATTTAGTGAGAAAACTTTGAATGAATGGAATGAAAATCAAGTAAAAATAATTGAAAATTATGCTCATAAACCTTGCAGTGGAAAAAAAATCAGTTTAAGTGTCCACTATATTTTTAAAAAATTCACTGCTTTACTTCGCCTGTCAGAGTCTTTTCTGACACGAAACCTCTGTTATATAAGCCAAATATCGCTCTCTCCAAACCAACCAAACTCCAAAGGCAAAATCAGTCCTTTTACCATACAGACCACAGGAACTGCTGGTCTACTGCTGCTTAGATCTGGTAGTTAGTTTGTGTTATTATGTAACTTTGGTCAATCTGAACTATCCCTCCAAAACACCAAAGTCACACAGTACTACAAAAAAATAACAGATTGAGGCAGTGGTATGATAGCAACTCCCGTGTTCTACAAGGTAAAATGACAGTGGAGTTTAGTTGGTTTAGAGATATTTGGCTTATATTAAGGTGGTTTCCGATCAGAAAAAGCTGTCTGAGAGCAAAATAAAGCAGTGAAAATATTCTAAATATAGTTTACACTTAAACTGTTACACAGTAGTACAGTACATTGCTTTGCTACTGTGCCGATACTCCTTTCTGCTCCCCCAAACTGGGGATGCACCGACCAGCATCTGCTATAGCTAAGAGACTGACTATCGATAAGTTCCTCATACAACCCCCACACCAAATAATCTGAACTACCCCTTTAATGTAGCATCACATGTTGCACTTTTCCCCACTTTTGTAGCTGTGAAACCTGTTTTCTCAACAAACAGATGTGTGTTGTGTAAGCCAAACTGTTTAATTTGCTTCCTGTGCAGTGCCTTTGCCACAAGTGTTGGTTGACATGAGCTCATGTGACATTTGGGAGGAGGGACGGGCACGAGTCGTGGCTGGTTAGGCATACAGCAATGACTCAGCCTGCTGATGTGTGGGACATTTCTCACATCTCTCTAGGCAAACAGCTCCAAATAGCTCTTAACAACTCCCAAACCAGAAGATTCATTTTAAGGGGTACAAAGTTTCAAAATTAAATTTCACACGTTTCATACATTGTTTTGAAAGTTTGGGGAACCGATGATTCTGACCACTTATATAGTACAAACCATCTACATACATCTTTTTTTTATTTAGTGAAAAACTTTGAATGAATGGACTGAAAACTTAATGAAATTGAATGAAAAATCTTGAAAATTACACTTATAAAACTTGCATTGGACTTAAAGAGACAGTTCAGATTGTTTGATGTATGGTTTTATGAGGTATTTATCGATAGCACAGAAGCTAACCACGAACTGCAATGGATGGTACCAACAACAAAAGGTATATTAGCTACTTAAAAAAAAGTCCACCTAGAAAAAAAATCAACACCAGTTTAGGTATATTTACAAATTTGCAATGCCTGCTGATGTGTGGGACATTTCTCACATCACTCTTGGCAAACAGCTCCAAATAGCTACTAACAACACTCAAACTACAAGAAAAGAGATTCTCTTCACAATTATTTTAAGGGGCAGAAATTTTGAAAGTTAAATTACATGTCTCATATATTGTTAAGAAACACAAGTGCATGTTACGAAGAAAAAAAACATACTACGGTTGGAAAAAATGTCTAATGTCAGGATTGCTGTCAAACTTCTAAAAGAAAAAAAAAATGTCTGCAGGAGCAATTTGTTTACTCGAAATGAGATTCTCTTTGGATAAAGATGCACGTGCGCACACACACACACACACAAAAAACCCTCCCTGACAAAGGCTTGAAGCCAGTATGTGTCAAAGTGTTTTTAAGGTCTAACATGACCATGTGGCGGCAAAAAAGGCAATTTTTTTAATCAGAGTTTTTATTTATTTGAATATACACAAACAGACTGTATTATTACTAGACAAGAAGACATCCAAAGGCATAATTAGAACCAAAATGACCATTTAGCAACCACAGCAATACAGCCAGCTCATTAGTGTCCCAGCAATGCTATGAGGAAAGACACTGTCTCATGAGGTTCTCACCTCCATCACTGACTTAAGCTAAAATTTGTTCATATGATACTATTTCTAACATAGATTTCATCCTTTTTTAAAGTCTAGAAGGGATGTACTGTTCCAAAATCACTCAAAAAACTGTGGTAACCCCAACATTTATCACTGCAAAGTTATATTTTGATACATTTGCCAATTGTATTTATCTCCTTTTCAGGCATAGTAATTTAGGTACTATAGAGCCTAACCACTTCCCTGTGTGTTCTACAACATTTTCCCAAAATGGGTAAACAAGTTTACGTTCCCAGATTGCATGCAAATATGTTCCGATTTCTGCCTGGCATTTCCAACATAAATCCATCTTATGGAGCTAAAACAGAGCAAAATAAAACCTGTGTATGAACTTATATTGAATACATTTTCCCCCCTTTCCTCCTTCATATATTTCCCAGTAATTAAGTGTTTTAACCATTCCTCATCACTCAATGCACACCTTTAGTCCTTCTGCCAAACTATCTTCAGATTTTCACAAATATCTTCTTGTAAGCTATTAAAGGCTTTGTAGCACATGGCTGCCCTGTGTGCTGTGCAAGGTAAATACAAAAGTTCCCTCACTGGATTTGTGTCCTTTTGTGATTTTTGTGCAAACGTCTACAAAAAAAACACTAAACTAATAATAAGCCAAACGTTTTTGTGTTAAAGATGTCGGTCACTGTTAATCAGTATAGCTGCAACTCATCATCACTTTCTTTCTGTATTTAGGAATGAAATCGCAAAAAACCTAAATACACATAATACAGTGATCTGCACAGAGTTGATTGATCGTGTCATGTCATATTCAAGTGTCTATTAAGATTTTATACCACTGTATGAATAAGAGCAACTGGGGGCTCAAAATATACGGCACAAATTATATTTTCTGTGATATTTGCATCAGAAAGCCATACCTGCAGCAACTCTGTGTCCTTGAAGTAATTACACTTGTACTGTTCGGGAGGTCATAATTCATCCTCATTGTCTTGAACTTTCCTGTGTGGAGAAAAACAAAATACACTCAAGCTAATGTCCATAAAGCATTTGTTGTTCAGAGGGAGGCATGAATTAGGCCCCACTCAGTATGTAGAAGTGATATCCAAATCCTGTGATGTGTCCTTTTGAGGCACACCTAACAAGTTTGCCCATTTCTGATTAGCTCAGCAGAAACTGTGATAGTTTACCTTGATAAATTAGACGAGGCAAGATTTAATGAACGGAACATGGGGGTCACCTTTGTTTCTTGGGGTGATACAATAAGAAAAAAACAAACAGATTTTTCTTACTGCCACATGCCTCTCCTTAATAATCAGATTTCTCATCCTCCTCGTAATAGAGGGTGCACAGAATCTCATTACCTTCTCTAGCTGAGGGGAGAGAGGCAACACTTCTTCTTTGACTTCCTCTGTAAACCGGGGAGAGGGGGTGGTAGAGAAAGCATGGGACATGCAGAGTTCTGCTTATTTGCACATACATCGACATCCCCTTACAGATATGTAAATGACTCAGGCAAAACCCAAATGCTAAAGTCTACACCATTAGTTTTCCACTTCATAATCTCCACATGGGGCCGTTAGAGGGATAATGTACCATACAATACATGGTTTACTTTTAATTAATAGGGAAAACGTATTTTGAAACGAATATTAAATCTAGATTAATGTGGAAAACCTCCCAGCTCTTTGTAAATGTAATGCTCTGCTCCTTTCAAAGAAAGAGGGAAAACAGCCAAAGCAGTCCACTTGAGGGAAGGAAGAGGAAAAAAAATCTAAATTCAAGAGGCATGAAATTGTTAAATGGAACAATGGGAGATCACAAGTTTATTTTTCGGCAAAATAAAAGGATAGTGATCATCTTGTCACCGGAGAAGATAAAAAGTCATGCAGGAAATAAAAAGTGTTCAAACTCTTAATATAAGGTTTTATACATTGGTTGAGCTGCTGTAAATATTGTTTTTTAGTGGTTAAACAATCAATAGATTTAAGGATTTGTTGATTTGCCAGAAAATTTGATAATGGAGTAATTATTTTAGTCAATTATCAAGAAACAAGAGAAATGTGTTTCCACTGTGTGGTACATGACTCACTGTTTTTTGGTTTTAAATTGTCAGAAGTTATGGATAGTACTTGGTACTTTTTTTGTTTTGTTTTATCATTTCAGCATTCTTTCTGGAAACAAAAGTTTGTTTTTCCCTTTGTTATCCATGCAGTGGAAACACGGCTTAAGAGTCTGCAGCCATACCAGTGATTCTGTGAGGCTGAGCTAAATGCTAACGTTCTGGTGGTTATTCGGTTGTAATGTTCACAATCTTAGCTTAGCGTGTTAGCACGCTAAAATGCGGTAATTAACTCTAAACACAAAGCACAGATGATGCTGATGAGATTGTCATTAGCTTTGCAGGTATTAATAGTCCAAAGTACAGGACAAATTTAAACTTTGACCCGATGACGACACTAGAGGGAAAAACCAAACCAAAGTCCGACCGACTTTGGTTCATCTTCTGGAGAACATGAGCATCTGTACTAAAATTCATGGCAAGCCACTGAAACAGTTGTTGAGACACTTCAGTCTCAAGCAAAGTTGTGGACCGATTGACTGACTGACTTTGCCATCCCTTAAGCATGGCTAAAAATACCAAATACTGTATTTGCTCTTCCCTCTTTTACACATTTTTTTAAATAATTTAATGTCATTTAGTGTGTAATATGTATAATTTAATCCTATAAATAAATATGTTTGTGCCTTAGACTGTTTGTAGCATCATTTGACAATGCTATCTGAAGCTCTCAAAACTTGTAATGGGGACTATTCACTGTATTCACCAGTTCTGACAAATATTTAGAGACAAATGGACGACAAAATGAATTATTTAGTAGTTACCGGCCCAGATGGTTTAACATCCTACCTTTCAATTTCAAAAGAATACAAGGATTATGAAACAGCTGAAAAAGACTAAATGTTTCCAACAGCACAGAGGTGCTCAGAAATATATCTCATAATACAATATACAGCAATCAGCAATGTCATTTTTGCCAAAACTTTGACGCTAAAGTGATAGTTCAGATTATTTGAAGGGAGGTTCTTGTTTACCCACCTAAAGAAAGGCCCACCTAACAAACAAAAACAAAACAAAACAGTGTACGCTAAATTTAGAATATTTGTACCACTTTACTGTCAAAAACCCTTTTTCGGGTGGGAAACAGCTGTTATATAAACTGAATATCGCTCTCTCCAAACCAACCAAACTCCACTGGCAAAATTAGTAGTTTTACCTCAAAGAACACAAGAGTTGCTTGTCTTCCGCTGCCTTTATCGGTTAGTTAGTTAGTGTTATTGTGTGACTTCAGTGTTGTAAAGCATTACTTCAGATTCACTGGAGTCACATAATAATACAACAAACGACCAGGCATATAGCAGCGGTTTCCTGTTTGAAAAGGGTGTCTGATGGTGAGGTAAAGCAGTGAAAATGTTGTAAAAATAGCCTACACTTAAACTGATATTAAAGAACTTACAAGTGGGCCTTCTTGTCTTTGCTGACTCCATCCACAGCAGTAAATTTCCTTAGCTTCTATATGCTCGTGTTCTTCTCTGCTTCTCAAAACCATCCATCTTTTGTAGTTAATATACTGACTATCAATAAGTACCTCATACAGCCTCTCTACAGATAATCTGAATTATCCCTTTAATGCAAGATATTTAGAAATGCCCGTACACAACATCCATTCAACAATCCTACTGACAAAGGCCCTGCAGCGTTATAGGTTTGATACATCACTCTTCTTCTGAGGTTTTAAAAAAAAACATCTGTTTGATCTCCTTTGATCATCCTTCCATCTGACAGACCACAAAGTAAAAGCAGAAAGGACAGCTCCTCCACCACCCAAAGTGGCACAGTGCAGTATAACCCTCTGCATGCTCTGCTCCCTTCAAATGCCAGACTTTATTGCCAGGTTGAGCCCTGGTTGGACCAATCTGCACTTCTTATATCCACCGTCCCCACGTCCTTTGTCAGAAATCCGTCTTTCCAACATCACAAACACCCTTGATCAATACCCTGCTCCATTCTTCCTTTAACTCACAAGCATACATGTCAGCCAAGCCTACAGCTGAAGGGATGTTTGTTTATGTATCTGTCACTGACGGCGCTTCATGTACACTGTACAAGTGGCTCTTCTTTTACGAGCACATGGAGTGTTCCCACTCCGCGAAGGAGGAGGTGACAAAGCATTTAGCAGCTCCTCTACAGCAAGTGACACATTCAGCTTCAGTTTGCATTAAGCACAACAATTAATGCATGTTAATTCTTAATTATGCTAATTTCATTTGAAACTGGCTGTGAAGTTCTAACAGGGTGGCTGGGTGCGAGAGGATTCTTTGACGACACGGGGCTGTTGTTTTCTCTGGTAATGCTCCTAGCACATTCACATGTCCTCTGGTGTTAGGAACCCTTAATGAGGATGGAAGTTCAAACATGACATGCTCTCGGCTCATAAAAATAATTGGGCTGTTTTTTTATCTGTCAAAAAAATTGGACAACAGTGTAATTCATTTGCATGTATCCCTACCAAAAACGCTCTTGTAAATACAAGAGCGTTTTAAAAACACCATGACTGTGTTTTTTTTTTACACAAAACAGTGGTGCAACCAGGAAACTCTGAAGGTCTTTCAACACACATTTTATGTAAGAAGAAAACACAAAACAATTAACTTCTCACTGGACAGTGTGGTTTTAAATACAGAAAGGGATCACAGTATAAACAATAACTAAATATGCTAAATTTATTCTAACTTCACATGTGAATAAATGGGTATTTTACTGTCTTGATGGCTCAGAGTTTGAACAGGCAATGAAACTGTAGTCTGCCTTTAGGATTTTGGTTTTTGATCCATCTTTTTCCATCTATCAAAAAAAACCAAAGCAGGACACCAAAGTTTCATGTTAAACAAAGGCCAGTTAGAATTTTCTCTGTACTGCTTTAACACACTTCGCCTTTGATTCTGAGAAACTAGGATGGACATTTTTCTGACATTTTATAGATACTGAATCCCAAGACTAAACATGACAATTAACTTCTCCGACCAGGCAAGTGAAAAAAACATCAGTGCTGAACTCTGCTTTAGAGCATTTTTTTTTTAAAAACTGAATCTGTGTCATTTTGCTTGGACCGTTTTGGCTCTGAAATCTTTATTTTTTGGCTTCAGCCATGTGCCCGGTCATAGCTTCACACTCAACATCATAATTCCCCTGAGGAACACAACAAAGCGATCTGTCTGGTGGGTAATGTACTGTACACATGTGCTGTAATGAGATACAATTAAATCAAACCAAATTGTACAGACAACTTAGTGTATCTAATTTCCTCATCTTTTTGCTGTAAGCAATTTTAGAGCAAATTTTTAGAAAAGTGATGTTTATGTCTCTGTGTTTCTTATAAGTGCGCCATCTTATTAGCTTAATTCCCCAACCAGAAACCTGCAAAATGTGCACTTTGGATTTTACAGTTCCATAAAATGTCTCTAATTCTCTTGTGTTTAGGGTATTCAAGGAAAATGAACAAGACATGCTTCGCAATGTTAAAGACTGTGGCAGTCGGAATATTTCACCTGACACGAGCTGTGCAAGTCGCATGGCACAACCAACCACAACTGGGCCATTAAATATATGTAAATGAAGAGAAACACAAGAGAGCCCGGTATAATAGCACGCACAAGGGAGAGATGGATCCTGGGTAGTGATTAATTTATTTGATGATGCCTCTAGTGAGGAATTTTAGGTCACAAATGAAGTGACAGGATGACAAATTACCATTTTAAGGAATTTACTGGGAATCATTAATGAACAATTGTAAGGTAGTTTACAGCAGGCAGAGAAGATGGAATAAATGTAGATTTCTCTTTCCTTATCTGAGATAAATGATTTTATTCTTTTTAGCTCACCCCTTCAGGAGTGTCTTATTATATGAAATTCAAGAGGCAATTCCAACTGGACACCAAATTTATTTAGTACAGAAAGAAGCACAATTAAATGGCTAAAAAATAAGTTTGAAGTACATAAGGAGCAGTCGTTATCAGCTACGTCTCTTATCTACTAAGAACCATGTTCTCCAACTGATGATTATTTTCAACATTGATTAATTTGTTGGTTATTTTCTCGATTAATCGATTAGTTGTTTGGCCTATAAAAAATCAGGAAACGGTGAAAAATGTTGATCAGGTTTCCTAAACCCAAAGGTGACATCCTCAAATGTTTGTTTTGCCCACAACCCAAAAACAATTAGTTTACTGTCATAAAGGAGTAAAGAAAATAGAAAATATTCAATATTTAAAAAGCTAAAATCAGAGATTTTTTTCTTCAAAGATTACTCAAATAGCGATAATTTAATAATCGATCAATCATTACAGCCCAAAAGACAGCTACAGTATGGTTTTGCCATCTTTACATTGTTTTCAGGTTGTCAAAAGTATCTAAATACCGATACTTTTTCAATACCATGTGTTAATATCTGTTAATTATAGTATCGAAAGCACCAAAGCAATTGCAAAATAGTTGGCTATTAATTTAATAATTGATTATTTGATTAATTCTTGCAGTTCTAATCTCCTCCTCTTCAAAGACTGTCAACACAGTGACTCAGGATGCCCTGTGAATCTTACTGTTTCTAACTAAAATAATTCTGATTCCACTGCAGACCAACACCAATAATGATGCTTTATAATTTCAAGCACATGTCTGATTATGCAAAGAATCACGCAGAATGATGTAAAGTCTGGCATATTCCTTATAGAGAGAAGTATTAAGATTGCTTCTGGCATCTTTTAAACAATCTGGTTTTGTCACTGACAAAATAAATCAATTCATTAATTAAAATTAAGTTCATGTGTATCATAGTTTATTTAAGTGTTAAAGGAGACAGATGCTCTTTCAAGAGTCGCTGTCAAGCTTGTCTGTCCTGCTCACTTTGCTGCCTTTAAATGGCTTTTAAAAGCCAGTGGTAAAAGAGAGCCGAGATGACAGGAGGAATCTTCACTGCGTGTATTAATTCGACAGATTCCTTGATTCCCCTCCTGGGCCCCTCTGGAGGACCCAATGCTTCAGCGACTTGATGGTGCATTACAGTAGGTGTGACAAATATCTTTGGTTTAGAAGTGCTAGTGCTGTGTTGGTTCACAGATGACATGTCACTGGGATGTCTAAAAACACTCATAATTGCACTTTCCAAAAGGGAAGCAGTGTCCCAATTTGGTCCGTGCTACAATGATCCGTCCCTGAGAGGAAGCTACTCCGTGTCTCATATTGTTATATTTGTTATATGTGGAGCTTCATACTAGAGGAGCGAATTTCACTTTAATTAAAAAATGTGTTGCTTTTGAAATAACAGCTCTGTGGTGTTATAAAAAGCTGTAGAAAACATTCAAAGTTACTTGGAAGTAACGGCAATTTGGCAAGTTTACAACAAATATATACTAAAATCTACAGAACACTGAGGATTATTTGCCACTTCATTGCTTAATTAAAGTCTAGATAAAATGAAAAACACTTTCTTAACCTTTTAAGACAAAATTCCCAGTCATATTGTGCACCTATTTAACAATAAATGCCAAAACAAATGCCAAAAATTTAAACAATAATTAACCCATCAATCAAGCTTCACCTTTAAGTGGCACAGAGCTACGATTTATTAGATAGCTAGCAGCAATATTGTACATCAGGTTATGATACACTCACTTTTCATCATTCAAATCAAATTCCTCCCGATGTGATGCCCCACCTGCCTGTTTCAGTTGGAAATACGTTATTATACAGAAGCTAGATACTTTCAAAATGCTGGACTTTAAAGCCAAAGTGAAAGTAATTCTTTGGTAAGAAACCAGTGTGCGTATATATACATATATGTACATTTTGACTCATGTACTTATTTGAAAGAATAAACTCAAGTTCTATATATCTTTATGCTATGAGAGCACCCTGTGCATTCTCCAGGGGGCGTGAATCTTTGGTTCTGACTGAGATCTGTACTGTAATTTGGTGAAACAGATGTCTGAAAGGGCTTTGAAAATAGTTTTCTTATTGTTGATCATTGCATCTGTGAGTTAAGCACACCCTATGCTACTCCACGACTCTGTACAGTGTTCCCTTACTGCATACGTTACTCTGTCAGTCCTGAACAGTAATGGTTTATTTTTCAGAAATCAGATATCTAGTTGCCCAAAGTCAATTTTACTTGCCCAAGTACAAATAGTTTTATTAATGGTTGTCAAATACCAACAAAGACTAAAGTTGACTGTTGTGTTTAATCTAAGGCTGCAACATCTATAAAATGTCAGGAAACAGTCTTTTCAAAGTCCAAGGTGATGTCTTTAAGTGTCTTGTTTTGTTTTTTCTAAAACCCAAAAATATTCACTTTATAAGATAACAAATAAATAAAAGCAGAAATCTCCTTATTCTAGAGACTGAAAACATTATATTCTGGTATTGTTGCATGAAAAATTATTGTAACAATTAATTGATTATCAAAATACTTTAATAGTTTAACTCTTTTTTTCTTACTTGCCCAGTTGGGCAAATGAGTTGATAGATTTACTAGCCTGACATGGCATTTTACTTGCCCGAGACAAACAGGCAGTCCTTATTTTTGAGGCCTGTTTGTTCTTTACTACTTAAATTATGAGGTTGGGCAGTTGCAGCTATCTGCAGTTGGTAATTGGAGTCCATTGCCGGTTGTTTTTTGGGTGGCAGTCATATTTGGGCAATTTTTGTCATTTTATTTTGTTAAATTAATGGTCTGCCTCTGCAGAATGAGTGAGAGCTGCTGCTCAGCAACAGACTCCAATTCACTGAGCCAGAGAATGAGTGGGAGGAAAACAGCCAGAGCCAGAAGATTTTCACATCTAACACTGTGAATTAAGGATTCATTTTGACCAAACCAGAGTTGGTGATTATCATAACAGTGAAAAGACTGACCAAGACAGTTTTGATGAGTTTGATTTAGTTTTTCTGTTGACTTTGAATGAAGTGTGTTTTATGATGAGTTTGCACAGCAATTAAGCTCATCTTCCATCTGTACAAGAGAGAAACTTGGATTCAGAGGACACACAGTTATATTTTTCTGTTTGATAAGGAAAATATGTGTAAGAATATTGCCTTTCTTGACATTTCGCTAATTTATTTTGTTTATTTATTGGACCTACTGAACGTATGTAGCATACTTAACCTAGCAAACTTGCCGCTTGCAAGAATAAATCGGCACTTGCTGCTTGAAAATTTTAATATATCGCCCAACCCAAACATTATTCTGCATTGTGTATCTGTGGACCACTCGTTGCTGTGAGTTTTAACAGTCTGGTCATTAACAATCACCATATCTGGACTGAACACTATCTGGCACTATCTATCTAAATACTATCCATATGATACAATATCAATAACAAACTGCCTGACAACTCTCTTCTACACAACATTTCCTTGATGTACTACTCTTGATTTATGTCACAGTACAAAGAAGCAGTGCACCAATATCCCCTTCTGTGTCCCAGAATGCATTAAATCAAATATCACAGAGGAGCGACTTGGTGTTTCTACGACAGATCAGGGTTACTTTGCTCACAAGTTTCCTCTAGATTAATTACATGAATGATTACTTTGCTCAGAAAAGCAACATAAGTCTGGCAGTAACACAACAGCCTATCACAACTCACTGGTGCAGACACAGCCTGTTTTTGCTCACTACACAAGTATTGCATTAGAGGGAAACATGTGGAAATTGGATGCTGAAATTGAAAAGTCTTCTTTGAAGAGCTAGCTCTGCAGAAGAATGAGCCATTTCTCTTGTTCTCTTTCACCAGCTCAAAAATAATAAAAACGAATTTATTGATTATCTAATGGAGCAGTTTATCATTTGTCAATAAGTTTGTTGAAATTCTTAAAGAAAACAATGTGTGTTTCTCTTAAATGTTTAATTTGAATAATTCAGTTTTGAGAACAAGCCTGCATGATTTGAGCTGAGAGGTCATCAGTTTACAGCTGTACCCCACTGCAGGTATTCAGGCATTAAAAAAAATCAGTTATAACTTTTTTAACTTCAGGTGCACATTATCATGTTTTTAGAAGATGTCTCCTAGAACAGTGGTTCTCAGTGGTTCAGGGACCCCCAGAGGCCCTTGAGAGAGTTCCTTGGGGTCCCAGTAAAAAGGGGATTTTTTTATGTTCAGGGTAATTCCATCCAGAAGTATGAAGGCTGAGAACCATGAGATCAAGACAACTTGTTTTCTTGAGATAATGAAATAAATGAATCTATTATCACAAGAAAACAAGCTTTGTTATCCTGAGATGATGAGATAATTAACCTGTTAGCACATGGAAACAAGCTTTGTTACATCATGATAATGTAATAATTACCCTGTTTCACAAGAAAACTAAATTTGTTACGTCGACATAACAATATAATTAACTAGTTATCACAAGAAAACAAGATTTCTTATCTTGAGATAACAAAATAATTCACCTGTTATCACAAGAAAAAGTAATTTCTTATTTAACAAAATTATTACAACAAGAAAACGAGACTTAACTCAATATAACAAAATAATTATCTTGTGATCTCGAGATAAGATTTTTTTTTTTAAATGCAAGTACAGCCATTCTTGGCTTCCATAAGTAATAAAATGAAACCCGTGACCAAAGTAGTCATATATCCTGTCATTCACTTTCTATAATAAAACATCTAAAAGTAAAAATTTTATCAGATGGGACACCCGGGGAAAAATCTTGATGGGGGTCCGTGGACTTGTGTCAGTTAGAGAACTGCTGCCTTACTGACCACAGAAACACAGACAGATGACTGCAGATAGAGAAAAATGACAAGTATACAGACAAGCAGACAGACAGTCAGACACCTACAGTAGATATGGATACATATTTACACCACAAAGCCTTGTTTTTTATTTTTTTTTTAACCAGTAAGACATGGATAGTCTACCTCTGCATAACCTCTGACCAAACGTCTTTGGTGTCACAACTGAATGCATGAGTGACCCGGATAATGTTCACACTCTGCATTGGATACACACTGCATGTACCATGAAAGTGACTATGAGCTTCTTTCCAGATTGTGCCCAATTTCATGGTGCTGTACACACACAGCATCAGTTGATCACACTGATTCTCCATATACTGAGTGTCTTCTGTACTTCAAGGGACTGTCAACAGCATTCCATACGATGTACAATAATGCCAACAATATAACAGATCGTTTCTTCTACTACACGACCGATGCTGGATTTTTGGGGCCAATGCTGATACTACTATTGAAATTCATGTATCGGCCAAAGTAATTCATACAGAATATAATACACAGAAAATTGAGCAAATACATAAACACACATTTTTTGCAGTGATCCCTGAAATATGTTTGTGACAAAGATATGTAATGGAGGCAGGATATTGAACAGTTTAACAATAAACGTAACAGTTCAAAATGATATCAGGGCACGGAGACAGTCAACTTTCACCAGTATTTTTAATAATTATAAATTACTAGTAATAAAAATGGGTGTCTTTTCCTATTTGGAAAAGAGGCTGCATTACAGTAAAGTGATGTCATTTTCTGAACTTACCAGACTGTTCTAGCTGTTTACCTGTGTTACCTACTGAGGTACAATAGGCACAATATTGAGGTATTTCCAGCACTACTATATTTCAATCTGCAGCAATGCATCATATGCTATACGATCATCATATTTTTGCACTATTTGAGAATTTATGGTAGATTATTTTAGAAAAAATGTGTAAATCATAAATCGTGGCATAGCCTAAAAATATTGAGAAATTACTTATATGTAGGTCTAGATTGGTATCAGTGTATACTGGCCAAAAAAACCTCTGCTATACCAATACCTGACTTGACAGGCTGTCAAAGCATGTAATTTGAATTCTTAGGCAAAATGCTCGATAAAATCCAGAGTATGTTTGTTAGGTTTTTTGCTGAACTTTACTTGAAAAAAAATGAATCAACATTTGAAGCGTCAGAACTGTCCCTTGTTTTGTCGTCATAGTGATGTCAGTTAGATTTAGTTTGCTCAGAGCTATTTAATATCAAATCGTCCATCTTTGCTCACTACATTTGAGCCTTTCTTACTCTCCGATGTGCACAAACTACAAGTTATATCAAACTTTTATTACAATACAAAAATGTGAAATTATTGGGTAGCTTAGCTGTATCGGCCATGAGAAGCAGTTCATTATCGGTTATCATATTGGCTAAAAATAAAATCATATTGTGCATCCCTACTTAAAAGCCAATTTGCCCCACAAATAAAACAATCTGGAATATGTTCTATTACCAAAAAATGCTCACATAGGTGCATACTGGAGAACATATGTGATGGCACTGATATAAACCAACATAAATTTGATAAGGCAGTATCAGGGCGATAATATCACTCAACTGATATATCGGTGGAGCTTTTTTTTTTAAAGACATAGTGCGATTATTTTGACTGAAATTGCATTATGCAATACAATTAGTGGGAATGGAATGATGATTACTGCACAACAGTTTTCATTTTCACTTAAATCATGATGATCGTGATATTTGTTAGGGTCAAACATGTTTTCCAGAACAAGAGGAACTGGAGAACAAGATTTTTAGGCCAGGTAATCTTTGAAGCACTACAGTACTTCATTAAAACTAGTATATCACACGTTTTTCCTTCATCAAAAAACTGCAGGGTTCTGTGATCTGGATATTGGACTTATCGCACTAATATATTTAAATGCAGACAACAGTAAAGTGTCATTTATCACATATATCTTCTGTATTTTAAAGGTGGGACCACCTCTGTACATATTTAATGAGAACCTGAGAACCTACTGGAATCATCTCTCCCAGTGATTCCCTCTCTTCCCTCCTCTCCTGCTCTTGGCCTTTGTGACGAGAATAATAAGCCGAACGTAAGTGATGTGTGTGGTTGTGGTTTGATTAACCTCTGCTCCAAGCTGTTGCTCCGCACAATATCATTGCCTATTGACCTGCAGGTGCTCGGAGGTAGGGCGGTTGCAAAGGTCTGGAGATGTGGGACCAGCAGTAGTAACAGGCCCCGGCCTAATTGTCTGTTCTTTGTAAGCTGAAGTTATTGGCAGCTGCCACTGTCTCAACCGTCCTGGCTCCGGCAAAACGAACCAGGGCCTGCTAATTGCAATGGCCTTTTCATCATCTCAAATCAAACACTCTCATACAAGCCAGGAGAGGCAGCATCCTCTCAGACCATTAGTGAAGTACTGTAAGTATAGCGCTGGGCTGGACAGACGCATCACCACCACTCCCAGGATGTTACGCACTCTTCCCTCACCAGCTATGGGAGTATTTAGCACACAGCCCCATTGACCTCCTCTCTCTCCTTACCTGAATGGCATGCCATAACCCGATTTTACCAGTCATTTAAGAGGCTGGTTGGCAGGAGAGCGGATAGGAGCTCGGATGGCGGGTGTAAGTGGGGGTGTGATGGCGGTGTTCAACGGTGCCGGATTGTAAGGGAGGGCAACTGGTCCTCCTGACAAGAGATCAATACTGTCCTCAGAGTGGCTGGAGTCAAGCTGCTGGGTCTGACAGGGGGCCGTGTGGCGTAATTGGATCAGGGGGCGCAGCAAGTCGCCTGCCCACCCCCCTTCAGTACTGTCACAGCTGTCACATGTCATCCCCCTGCACTGCTGTCACCCCAGGAGGCTAGTGGTTCTCTCCCTCTCCCCTTCCCCTTGCACCCATGCAAATGTCCACTTAGCAGATGAATGCCGCCGATATTAGGCACATTCTTCATGCTTTTATGCAAAAGTAAAATCTATGTCATTTGAGAATTTCATGGAAATAAAGTCACCATTTATTCCGAGCCGAAAGAGTGAAACCGCCTGTAAAAAGTGAAAATGGTTTGGTTCAGCTTATTAAAAATGGAAAGAAAATAAGGCTTTGGAAAAACAAACAATGAGGGAGTTGAGGATTAGAGGAAATAAAAAGAAAAGCCAAAGAAAAAAGTTTATAGACAACATAACTGTAATGAAAAATCTCCCACCACTATATTACCTCATATAACTCACAAGTAACACTTAATCCAAAACTATTGACTGACTGATGTGTAAGCTCGCAGAATGTCTGTAAATTGAACTGTGCATTGTGAGGTGTCGCTCGTTTTCCAATAAATACTATAGCACCATTGTCAGATAAGACTTATGTTGACAGATCCTAGAGCACAAATGGACAAAAAAAAGATGTCCAGCATCTTAATTATCCTTATTTTAAAATGAACTGCATGATCACTTTAATCTGTCATTTTTCAGCACAGCACAAGGGAGATGATGATCGATTTCAATAGGGAAGCCTGCGTGTTGTAAAAAAAAGAGACAATAATGGAGATAATGATTGTCTGCTGTTAATCTAGCCAGTGTGGATTTCCAGCCGAAAGCCCTCTAAAAGCAGCGCTCTATTCAATTCCTGAAGGAAGCTGAGAATGTTTTGTCCAGCATGACTAAAACACTTCCCAAATCTAACAGTCTGAAAGCGTCAGTAATTGTTACCATTTCATCAAAAGCAGCCTGAGCGTATTTGGAATAATCACACATCATGTGACAGACGCGGATGTTTCCGACTGCAGACATCACAGAGCTGGGTGGATTAAAGACTGGTTAAACATTAAACAGGAATCCATATGTAAATTTACAGCGCTAATTAGGAGATGCTGTCTGTGATGTTATCCTCCAAGAGACTCTGTGCCCTCAATTTTCACACACTTAATCAAATTAAAAGCTTAGGAGCAGCATGATTATCGGATTATCACTGATACATGTACAATTCCTTTTAGTTTGGGCAAATAATGGGAGGATTCTGGTACAATCTATCCAATGGCTTAACTCAGTGTTGTTTGTTTTAGATGTTTTGAGGAAAAAGAAAAAATAGAAAATTCACTTTTCTTGTGTCATACAAAATTCATCTAATTTTACATTTACATTTAAATTTGCTACATGTAACAATACCAAAAACTCGAGGTACGATAATACCTAAGGGTGTCACAACTCCAAAAACAACAACCAGAAAAAGTCCTTTATTAAATAGGGGTGTAAGAAAATATCAACACACTTGAGTTTCATGCTATGTTTTAAAATACTGTAATGATTCTCAAAAACACTGTATCATGATATCGTGATACACGCAAAAAATTTGACAGTTTTTCATTTTATGTTGTGTTTAAACCCCCAACCACTAGATGGCAGTGCTGTCATCTATCATCACTGTTGTGACTACATAAAAAAGTAAACTTATTGACCCAGATTTTAAGCATTTTGTGATGTGTTCTTTATGACCATTTTCCAAATATTATATTTTAAAATAGCAATATATTCCGTTACTTTCTTTTACAGAACATAATGGAGATCGCTTTTGTTTTTGTTTTTATTTTTCAGTTTTAGGCAGCATTTTATGTATATTTGATGTTTTTCTTAGTTAAAGTTGTTCCATTTTTTGCCTAAGTTATTAATAATAGCTCAAAATACCAGTGAACGTTTACCGTTTCTCTTCACAGTTCTGATTGTATAAAAAAGTACAGTTTACCTAAAATTAGATTAAAAAATAAGAATTTATCACCTTGCTTACAGTAGTCCGCAATATACTGAATCATAACCCCTGTATTGTGATACGTATCGTATTGCCAGATTTTTGCCAATGCACAGTCCTGTTATTAAACAATAAATCTGTTTGAAAAAGTTCATTTTTCTGATCAACTTAAAGTGGTTTCTGCTTTCCTTCTTCAATAAAATAGTCAGCCATGAAGCATGTGTAAAAATGTTGGTATAAATTGTCTTGGAAATGAATGTTTGAATTATGTATGTACAATTGCAAAATAAAGACAATGCAACAGTCGGTAGCGGTGCTTTGAAAGAAGTAAAAATAATAAAATAACAAAATTACTCATGTAATATTACAGTTGATATCGTCACAGTCTAGTACGCTATTGAGACATGTTTTTATCTCAATTTCGTGGCAGTCGATAAATTGCTACATCTAGGAATGTTAATAAGTCTATTAATTAATTACTGTTAAGAATATAACCGATTAAAAATGTATTAATCAATAACAAATCAATAGTGTAGAAATGGAAGTAAATGCATCTCATTTCATATTGTTTTGTCTCGCGAAGGCAAACTTAAACTTAAAATGAGAAAAAAAGAAAAAAGGGACAAAAAAAGAGAAGAAAAAGGAAAGAAAATGTAAATGTGAAAAAAACATGAGTTTTGTATCTTATTAATTATTTAAGATTAATTAATTATTGTTAGAATTTTTAACTACTAGTTATACAAAATGCACAAAATCTGCAGTCCTAGTTACATCCCAAATTAACATATATTTACGCCACAGCTTGATGTTGTAAATGCACAGAGAAGTCCCCGTTTTATGTCTCTGTCTCTCGTCATAAGGAGATTTGATGTAGACATCTGTTATGGCAGAGTTCAGATGGCCCTGCTTTGATCATGAGGCCTGAAGACTCATGGACCTCAGTGCTTGAGGGGCTTTTCACACAGGCAGAACACGTTTCACACGTGCACGCGCACACGCACGCTCTGTGAGGGTTAATACACTGAAAGAACATGCACAAGTGAACTCACATAAACACACGGGTGAAGCTGAATCACTGTTTCACTGATCTATGACAGCAAAGCCTCCTTCTGGGACTGCACGTTCACCTTGGCAGTCTCAACGGTTCAGCGGCCCCAAGGATGTGGTTAACAAATCGGGAGAGAGCTCGCCAACTTCAGGGCGGTCGCAGGCTTGTGCTAAGTGATCTGTATTCCCTGTGAATCTGCTGTTCCTTAACCCTGTGAAATTAAGAACACTTCCTGAAGCTCGCCCCCAAGACCTCTCACATAATACAAAATTCAAAAAGCACCATGCATCAGTGTCCTTGTGTAATGTAGGAAGGGGGAAAACTGGCCAGAGCAGAGCCAGGAATGTTCTTCCCCAAATATTATTAGAAAATTCAATGGCACTTTGTGTTATTGTGCACTAATAAGATGTACTTTGTATTAAATCACACAAAAACTAGAAATATGTTTTACTTAGACAGTAAACAAACACACACTAATAACACACCATATAACAGTAAACTAATAAGATAAGAAGCTGTACTTTGGCTTAAATGAGACAAAAACTAGAAACAATATGTTCTTTATTAGACAGTATTAGACCATAAATAAATTTTATTAGAGGGGAAATAGGGACATATTTTAGCTGTACTGTAAACTAAAGTGTATTGTTTCCTACTGTTAGACCCTTATTAGACTTTATTAGGACACATTACAACAGACCTGTACTGTAAACTAAAGTGAAATTACATGTCTGATACCAGAGACACACCTTATTTAGTTTACAGTACGGTTCTGATGCAATGTGTCCCTAATTACCCTCTAATAACACTAATGAGGGTCTAACATTATGAAACAATACACTTTAGTTAACAGTACAGTTACGTTGCAATGTGCCACTAATTACCATCTATTTATAAGACCCTTATTAGACTTAATTAAACATATATCATATCTCTAGTGTTTGTCTAATTTGATACAGAGTAAGATTTTTTACATCTTGTTAGTAAACATAGTATATATAGGTGTACGGTATCTAATCAGGGTGTAACTACCATCTAATAAAGAACATACTGTTTATATTTTTGCCTGATATTAAGCACAGCTTGTGTTCTGTGAAATAAGTGCAATTAAAAATTCTTAAGGCTGTCTACATTATACAAACAGTAAATCCCTCTTACTATGCAATATGTGAAACAAGACACGCTTTTTTTTCTCTCCGTGTTAATTTTGGTGGCTTTTCTCCACAGTGAGAATTCCACAAGGCTATACCCAAGTTTTGTCAGAGTGTTTTGTAGACATAATTTACCAGATACCACCTGCTGTAAGACAGTTAACAGTAAAAAGAACAAGGCTCTCCGAGTATCGAGGAAAGTAAAGATTGGCAGGTGAAAGTGAGGCTTACAGGCTGACCTACACACAAGACCTCTTCATCCGTGACTCATAATCACTACTCTGGGGGAGTCACATGGTCTGCTAAAAGGCAGCCAAAGCCATTATGGGGGTGCTTAAAACTCCACTTAAAGATCACTTTATAGGCTATTACTTTAACTGTGGTTAGGTATTTACATGACACCTCCAGCAGCTTTTTGGTTTGGTAATACATTTGCTTGTGAGCAGAGCATCTTATGTGATTCTCCGCTGTGACAAAAGTAGTCAACATCCAAGCAATCGCTATATAAAGGTGCAGTGTATTTCTGCCCGTCTGATGTAGATCCCGATGTTGTATTGAAGGATAAGATGATAAAAGGCCAAATATTCACAGAGTATATTTTAAATATCACCTTAAATATTATAATAAACAAAAACATTTTTATACAGCACTATCACAAAGCCTGAAATGCTACAGATTTCTTAATTTCTTGTATGGTGGCATGAAATGCTGCCGCTGTTACACTGTGTATTACATGACCAGGGCCTTGTCCCCCAGCAGGCTAAGCTTGGATCAGTGGAGACAGCCCCTACCCTGGGGTCAGCCGCGACTGCGCGACCACACCACTCTGACGTGACGCGGAGCCGGGGCGATGGTGTGTAAATAAAGGGAGAGAATTGCGAATCTTGTCATGGCTGCAGCGATCAGAGCAGCTCAAGCAAAGATGGTTGCCCGCAAACCAGACCGGGAGGTGGTTTGTGGGCTCCGTGTGGAGGTGGCAGGCTGGCCGGCCGGGGAGGAGAATGACTACCATCACTACGTCCCTCTCGCAGCCTCCCTCTGGCCTGACAGCTCAGGAGCAATTCACCCGGCTGCTCACTGCTGACATATGACTTAATCAACCACATGTGCACTAATGAATGGCCATATGAAAGCAATTAAAGCTATCAGAGTGGCCGTGGCAGGTATTCTGCTGTTAACAATTCAAGTTTTTTCTCAGCTGCTTAATCATATCTGGGGAAGTACGATTACATACACATGCGGTAGATGACTCTGCTCGCTGACAACTTCCAATTACAACTTTCATTTTTCCCTGCCACTTTGAATGTATGCTAGATAATCACGCTAAATAAAAGGCCATTATCAGCCATTTTCTGACAATTAAGCTACAGATGGATCAAGATTATTATTTTACTTCAATATTTCAATATCCTGCTCTGTGTGAACCCCATGCATTGTGCAAATGTCTCCTCAACAAAGGATTACAATCAATTAAACATTTATGGAAATGGCATTGCTTCCTGTAACGCCAGGCTATTTCCCCTGACATTTTGCACCTATTATATTTTCAGACGTTTGATGATGTTCGTGGCTCATACTTGGACATTTTGATAAACACTGACATGGACAAGACGGAGACAGGGTAACCGAGTGCATGTCTGTATTTAAGACAACATCTTCATCTTATGTTTCCCCACAGTTGGAAGATTACAACAAGCTGATTCTAACCTGTCAGAATCTGTGAGAAATGTCAATAACAAATCATCAGCTACTCGAAGAATAATTACAATCATTACCTATTTCATTTATAAGAGTTTCTTTAGAGGCACCGTTTATGACTTTGAGTTTTCAAAAGCATTTTCTCCAGATAAACATTTAATTTTTAATGTGTGGTTTGTGTCTTATTAAACAGAAATGGAAGCTAAGAGAAATATTACACTCTTAGACATAAAGGTGCTAACTAGAACATAACAGATTCTTTGGCTTGCCCCCATAGGAGAACCCTTTTAAGTTCCTGGTAGAACTCTTTATAAAGGCTCCACCTGGAACCCTCTCAGGGAGTGTAATGGTTCCACCCAGAACCTTCTCTGGGGGTTCGACCCAAAAACTTTTCCACCTTCTAAGGGCGCTGTCAATAACCAGCTCAGGGGTTCTACTGAGAACCCTTTTATATTCCAGGGGTTTCATCTAGAACCCACCTAGGGGCTTCTACGAGAACCCTTTCCTATTCCAAGGGTTTCATCTAGAACCCACTCGGATGGTTCTACGCAAACCCTTTTAGATTTCAGTGGTTTCATCTAGAACCCACCCAGGGGGTTCTTCCGAGAAACCCTTTTAAATTCCAGTGGTTTCATCCAAAACCCACAAACGGGGGTTCTACAAAAATACTTCTAGATTCCAAAGATTTAATTGGAACCCACCCAGATGCTTCTACCAAGAATGCTTTTATATTCTAAGGTTTTCATCTGGAACACACCAAACCTTTTTATAAGGGTTTCACCTATGACCCCTCTTGTCCTCTGAGGGCTCAACAAGGAACCAAATTACATTCTACACCTGAGGGGATTCCAGATAAATCTATCAATCTGAAACATTGATAAACATTTGACTATTTGAGGATGAGGATGTTTTAACATCCATGCCAAAAAATGATTCTTAATTGATCCCTTAGTCTTTCTTCAAAAAACGGTCCTTCAGAAGCAAACGGTTCTGGGTATAACCCCAGTCATTCAGGATGAACTCTTTTGGAACCCTTATTTCTAAGAGTGTGTATGAATGCTATCTTTTGCTGTAAAATGCATAAGTGAGATGATTAGTTTTTATTTCTTGCATTTCCATTGAACTTTTGCGAGCCGAGCTTTCAACCTGCAGCTTGAAATATGCAAACACAGCGAAGAGGAAATGTGAATTTGTGTAGGGAAAAGTGCCCATAGGTTGAACAGGCGGACACCCTCACGACAGAAAAGATTCATATCCTCTGCTTATCATTCATATCTGTGTTTATGCATAATACCATTTCACATTATATGACTCAGTTTAATCAACAGGATTTACGTGAAGCAGCAGACTCCTTCTCTGACAGAGTTAGTCTAATATGAGTGAGGCCATGGGGAGAAACAAACAAACAAACAAACAGTACTCTGATGTGCTCATTCTCCTGCTGCCTTCAACAATGCATTATTTCAAGAATAAACCTTGAAGTGTTGTTTGCATTTATGCGTTTGTACATCGACAAAAGGTCTATAATTCATGTAGATGCACAGAAAAAAGAAGAGTTTGGATAAACAGCATGGTTCATTCCATCGTAATTCTTTATTCAACTGGCATATAATGGAAATTTCAACAGTCATAGCAGATTAACCTTGGGTGTGCTTTCTATGGGCCCGTCTTTGATACATTTACATGCATCCTGACCAGAACTCTGTTTGGTGATTTATTTCATTTCCATTTTTTTTTTCCTCACCAGCTTGACCTTCCTCTTGCAAAATAATCACAACTGTTATGTTGGAATATTTAGTCATAGTGATTATATAAATAATGAATCCCTTGAGGTTGGGATATTCTCAGTGGACCTTGTGCAGAGAGCATGTCTGCCACCTGTCTACTAACACACTGTATAGTACAGGATTCATATCCACAGTGTTCACAACTGGAAGGTCATATTAAGTAACACAAAATAAGGAAAATAGGTATTTTCATCCTGAGACCGCCTCCCGTGGTAATGGAATGTGAAATGTTTGTTGCAGTAGTGTAGTGTGAAAATGTCATAACTTCAGTCCTGGTGAGGCTCACAATTTAAAGGGGAAGTCCACCTTAAAATAGCATTAATATACGTTTTATAGATGTATGAAATTAATTACGTACTGGGGCTGCAACTAACAATTATTTACACTGTTGATTAATCTGTAGATTATTTTCTGGTGAATGGTGAAGAACGTCAGTGTTTCCCAAAGCCCAAGATGACATCCACAAATGTCTTATTTTGCCCAGATAATTAGTTTATTGTTTATTGTCCCAAAGGAGTAAAGAAACCGTTCACATAAGCTGGAATCAGTGAATCTGACTTCTTTGGTCTTAAAAAATTACTCAAACTGATTAATC
>JAJHUR010072711.1:0-34585 GCA_027495735.1 Lutjanus campechanus
TATAAGCAAATGTTAGGGGCGCCAACCATCCACAGGGGCGCCCCAAGTAAGTGAAGCAAAAGTAATCTAATCTTCGTGTTGGTGTGGTGGGGTGTTTATTTGTGCTGAGAACATAACTGCTATAAAACAATCAGTAAATAACATTTTGTTTCTCTGATTCACCAGCTTCCTCGCTATCAGTGGTCCATCACCTTATTCAGTCCTTGATTGCCCACTGCTGCACACTCTCTCTGTCTAATTAACAGAGCAGCATCAATGGGCAGAAGTTACATGAAGAATGAATAATCTGCACTAGTGACTGACACTGACCATGAAACATCAGGAATATATCATGTCAAAATGACTAAAGAAGAAAATCAGAGAAAAAGACAAAGATAAGAGTTACTTACCTTAAATTCATATGGGAATGTTCGAAAGAGTATTAGGTTGTTTTGAGAACCTACAAAATAAGTTTTAGAAATGAACGTTTTCCACTAAGTGTGATGCATGAAGTATCCACTGTGTGCAAGAAACCAGGCATACATTTTTATTGACATCTTAGTCAAGTTGTCCAATGTTAGTCCTGCTTGTAATAAGCTAGTTAATGAAAATGCTTGCACTTTTCCACCCTGTTTTGTAATTGATAGTTGCAAGCCTTTGCATTATTACTTATTGATTAGTCTAAGCAAACAGCATGCATCACTGATCACTTAATACACGTTTTCTGCATGAATGCCAGGTGTAATTGCTCTTGCTTTTGGTCTCTAACATGGTGTTGTTTATAATCAGCAGTGGAAAGTAACTAAGTAGGTTACATTTTCTCAAGTAGCGCACTAGAGTTCAAATTAATGGTACTTTCCTTGAGTGCTTCTGTTTTCTGACACTCCTCAACATTTCAGAAGGATATATTGTATTTTCTTCTCCACTACATTTAATTGACAGCTCAGGGAATGCTTCCTTTGAAGATTTTATACAATTGATAATGTAAGAAGCTTTAAAAACATTTTACAAAAAGAGCTGTAGTCGGGGTCACATTTCAGACATTTAGGAGTCAACACAATGTTTGGTGTGCAATGACAGATGCCTATGACGCGAGGGGCACCAGCTAAAATCTTGCCTAAGGCACCACACTTGTCAGGGCCGGCTCTGGTGAGATGTATAATACAGCACTTCAGAAACATTGCCACTAAAAGGACCTTGAGGTGAGTAAAGTGAAGTTTAAAAAAATAAATTATTCCTGTCATAGTGTGTTTTTAAAATTTACAGATACTTCAACCTAATTTTGAGTAAGAATTTTGCAAAGTATCCTACAGGGATACCACTAATAAGTGTTATATCAACACTTAATGGAACTTGACATGAGGATTGATTAAATACTTATGAAGACGCCATTCGGCTGTTTCAGGGTTTTAATTCACATTAAAATGTCAAAGTTATAGGTGGAATTCCTGCAAGGTGTTACCTTTAGTAACCTGCACACAGTATTTGTAAGCCCACACTATATTTATGCACCCAAAACAGGCATGACATGATTCTGCAATCTGCCAGTAAATTTGCTTCTTGGCGTACATATTTCAGGTTGATTTATACTGTGTCTATATCACACCATTATTAGTCATCTTTCTCCAGCCATCTTTCGGTCTAATGTAGCGTTGGTCCCATGTTGAACCAGAAGGACGGCCAATGTCACAGTGCTTCATTTCAATTTGCACACCACCGTCAAAAGTAAATAAACACTTCACAGACGGCTAGGCGGGCACAGAGGTGCTTACAACAGGCCTTGTTTTGAATGAGTAATGGATGAGGCTGACAATTAAATCAAAAAAAACAGAGAGGAGGCAGAAGGGTGGACAGGGGTTTATGGGGGTGAATATTTTGGTGTGGTTGAGTGCCAGGTCAGTTAATGAACACCCCCGGGAAAGCAACAGTGCACAGCTCTGACTACAGGAAAACACTGCTTGAAAAATTGTTGAAAGCAGAAATTAATGTCACAACACAGCTCTGAGTGTTGCCACAGAGCTGTGAATGACAGTGTAGCCCATAGCCTCCCGTCCTTTAACAACACCACAATAGACCAATGGAGGTTTGATGTAGGGGCTTCGCCACTACCCACTGCTCCTTCCATTAATTATCCCTGTGCCTGGCCATGAGGCTCCCTGTCTGTCACACGTTTGGCCCCAAGAGTTTTCAGATGTCCAAGTTTCCTTAATTGGTTTTCCCACAGCAGAAGTACACTAAAACACAATGGCGGGTTTCAGAACATAAAGCACAAAGACCAATTTGTGCTTGATTTGCCTGCTCTTCCTCTCACCCCATTCTTGGCTCCATAAATCAACAACAGAACAAGCTGTTTAAGTACTGAGAGGACAGTTGGTTTCTAAAACAGGGAATTGGTTGTGGCAGTCAAGATGAGTGGCTATAATTCATACTTAACCCATTCCACAATCCTGTTTAACAATGACAAAACATCCTTTTACTTGACCCAAATGAGTGCTGAACAATGCTTTCAGTTCAGCTTTGCCAAGCTGAGCTTTTAGGCTGGAAATATTTTGCAGTTGTCATTTTGGAAACAGAAGACAGACATTTCCAGCAAAACAAACGAATACTGTTTAGAGCTCAAAGTGGTTTTTTTTCTCCCCGATTTCCTCTTCTTGCAGAATGATAAACAGACAAAATGAAAATGAATGGTTTAGCGTTGTTGAGTGGATTGCATAGCCAAGCTCAATGAAATGCATCACTTGAGAAAATCAAATAGAACAATAGAGCAATTGACTACAGTTGGAAACTGAGACTCAGCTTTATTAAGGAGCAGGTTCCAGTGTTTCCTTGGCCTGACTGATTGCAATCATTTATTCAACGTGTTTTCCTTTTTAAATCGAACAAAATGTGCAATGTAATTCACTATCAAACATGGTTATTACAGTGAATTAAACCAGAACCATTCAGACTGAATTGCCATTTTGTTACAACTGCCTTGTTAGCTGATGTCTGTTCATTTTTGCCAAGTTTTCACCTCAGACAACCACTGATGTCATGTTAAGTCACTTCTACAGCTGCATGGGCCAGCTTTCCCACAAGGTCAGCCAATTTCATTGTAAGGTTTTTGATGCTGAAAATACATGCTAATTTCTCAGTTTATTAAGTACACCTAACTACTAATGCAAAACTAGTGCAAACTAACACAGAAGTCCTGCAATAAAACCTTCATGAAGGTTATAATGTTCTGTTTTTGGTGTTTTAAGCGCTATTCACACGGGACTAGTATTACCAGGAGACCTAATGTGATTTAGATTTAATTATACTCCCATGCCTGTGTTTTGTGCGACACATTCACAAAGGATAAGCAAAGTCTGCATTTTACTCGAATTTACTGACATTATTCCGCACATAATGACAGCACGGCTCTGCGTCAGATCAAGGTTTCAGCAGCTGGACGGCTGCTCTTCTGCAGCCTCATTAACTATAGAGTTCTTCTGCATGTGTTACAAGTATAAACACAAATTTGCAACTCATTTAGATCAAGTAACTGATGCTTTAGGGCTGTACTTGAATATGACAACCTTTTGTTGTTCCTAACCTTCTCTGTCATCACTGCTCATTTTAAACATGATATAGCCGATCTCACAGCACAGATACTGACGGCTGTTTAACATATTATGAGCCACAATCACAGTTAATACACGTTTAGTTGTCTGACAACAGAAAACATATATGAAAAAATTACAACCCCAAATCACATGGATCACATGCCGAATCACACAGACTAATATTATCAAAGCACCTCTGTGTTTGTAATATGGTAGGTAATTTGTGGTGTAATTTTTTTCTTAAATTACAGACATTGCAGATTTACATGGGATTAAGATCACAGATGACCTTCACAATGATAACAAATTACTGCAGAACCCAGATAATACTAGTCTCGTGTGAATACGGCTTAAGAGAGGTGATGAGTCAACTGTATTGTCATTTTAAAGTCTGTTTGTGGTGGTATTGAACTGTACTGCATTATACAGAAAGGTATCTGTTATTTAGCCTTGATGTATTTATTTATTTATTTATTTATTTTTTTAGAAAAATAAGAAGTCACTATGCAGTGTTTTCAAGAAGGAGACCAGTGAGGGAACATGTCCTTTCCACTGCACTTGAGACTCCTACTGATTGGTCATGGTGTCTGCACAGAGGGGATAGGATCTGAGTGAACTTCAGTTCGTGTTGTGCCATTTTAATGAGGAAGTGCCCATGTTGGACACAAAGGAAAAGGGTCTGCACACTGTTAGGCTCAAAATAAAGAGTTCAATTCTCTTTTTAAGGCAACATTTCAACGTACAAGGGCTTCCTCAGGCAATTGACAAAGAGAAAACTAGACTCACAAGTCACTTTCTGAATGCTTTACTCAATAGAGACTGAGGACAATCTCACAGACTTTGTTGTTAAAACTGGTTGGAAACTATTACATAAAGAAGAAAGAAAGAAGAAACCTGCATTGCAGAAGCAATCCAAAGTGTTTGGGGTGGCCCTTCATATTAGAGTAGTGACATGCAGAAGTCGTGTGCTTGAGGAGAACGGGGGGAGGAGCATTGTTTTTCAGTAAGGCATGTCCTTGAAAAAATGTAAGGGCCGTAGCTGTAGTCTCTGCCAGTCAAGCAATTACCTTGCATTTAGAAAGTGTTAGGAGACAGAGAAAGAGACTAAGAGAAAACAAACATTTCTTTTAGAGCCACTAATCAACTCAAATTACTATCATCTACTGGTTAGCAGGCAAGACAAAAAACACAAACACCAGAAGATTCAGATTTTCTTTTTAAAAAAAAAACAATATTAATGCAACAGCACCTGAAGACACACAGTGGTCATTACTCCTTTTGCACCTGAATATTTTTGCCTGAATGTGCGCTTACTTAGCACCTCTTCTGATGTGCCAGTGCTGTCATTTTTTTCTACATCTCAGATCAGAAACATCCATGAGATAATAGTTAAATTGTTAAAATGCAGGTTGCATTCAAGTGAATGAGTGCATTTCATTTTTGGGTGTGTGTTTTTAAGATTATTTTTCTAAATATTTTTGCTTTTATTGGATAAATGATTAAAATACAGACAGGTAACACAGGCAGACAGAAAAAAGAGTAAATGACATGCAACAATGGCGCAACATATCTCAACCACTATGCCACCTGGATGCCCCCCCTGTTCCTACTCAAATATAGCAAAAATGTATTTTGAAAAAAAGAGCGTTTAGAAAAATCTGCTCTTAATGTCTTTCTGCCCCACTGCTGCCTTTAAATACCACACACCATTAATTTAGAATACCCAGATTTCTTAATTAACATCATGAAGCCGATGGGAGCTGTGTGTATCCTGCAGGAAAGTGTAAGTCCAGGTTTTACTGTAGTATACGTAGTGGAGTATACACACACACACACACACACACACACACACACACACGGATAGGCTAAAGCACCACTGCCTGGAACTGAGTCAAGGTGTGAATTGGGCCCACAGAGGGTAATTATCACAGTGTGTCTATCAATCAATTGACAAACTCCTCTAAGGCTCGTTTTATCTCGATTTTTATCTTTCTCTGCCTTGACAGTGGGAGACAGTAGGAGGGTTGTATGATGACTTGATTTTACTTATTTTGTCTGTCTTCCCTGATTTCTTCACCTAAAGAACCACAGTTCATGTCAAGGTTTGTCTCTCTTCAAGTTTCTATCAATCATCGAGTGTATAGTTGAAATGGAGCCCACTCACAGATAGTGAGGCAGCAGTTAGTCGCCTTAATACACTGAGACAGTTCCAGGGCAATAACAGGCTCTGCCAGCTACAGAGCAGCGGTGGAAGAGACAGCCTAGTCTTTCTCTCCCGAGAAACGCAAAGGGCTTAATTAGTGTTTTGTCTATCTTTCTCAGGCCAAGTTAATTCTCACCTTTCAGCCTGGGTGATGACCTAGAACCACCCTGTCTGAGTCCTCTGAGTATCGCTGACAGATGGAGAAGTCAGGCATAGAGCGACAACAGTAGGTGACAACCACAGCAGCTTATGGAAATGTGTGTCATATAAAATCACCTTTCCACAATACCAGGTTTTTCTGTTCAGAAGTTTCAGGTTAGGCAGCTATTGAACCAAGATACTTTTGCACAATTTTATAAAGTGGATTAAAGTGGCTTTAATCAATATTTTTATATCAAAGCAACATTATGTAACCGCTCTACCTTAAAATAACAGCTTCAAAATCATTTTGATGCCACACTGACTTGTTATGGGGTGAATGGTGTCTGTCATTCCCAGTCTGCACCCTGTACACCTGTTATCACTCTATACAACTTTGGTGTCTGGGTCGGGAGAAGTCTTTAACAATTTACAGCACTCACTCATACATCACCAATTATGTCACTAATTTTGGTGAAACTGGATCATATTTTATGTTTTCTGGGTTTCCCTCTGATGTCCTCCAGCAACTCTGATGATCATGGTGATCTGCAGAGTTTCCTGATGAGCAGAAAAGTAACTGCTAACTGCTGCTAACTGTTACTTAGCTGTTGTTTACTAGTTAGCTCAGTTAGCTGGACTGGGAACTAATTGGAGCACTGGAGCGGTGTTGGTGTATACACCTCTAGCACAGGAGCTTTGGACCACTGGAAGGAGAAGGCTTTAGGCTCAGGCAGGGGGTTAATGCAGATGGGAAATGGTGCCAGACTGGGCATCAGAACTGGAGCCGAGTGAGCGTAAAACATAACCAGGCTCAGCAGCCTCAATGGACATCACGGCAGAGACTAAAAGACTAAAGAAGACAGTGACAAAGAAAGCTAAGAATAGAAAGGGAGAAAGTGACCGAGCAAGAGGCCACAATATTAAATCTCAGACTTTTAGTCATTGGCAAGAACTTCACAAAATAAAAGGCTGTAAGACAGACAGCTGACTTCCTCTCTGCTGGACTCGTAAGTAATATTAGCTGGTTTCCTGTCTTGTGTTGTTGCACTTGCTTCATATTTGGCTTTGCTAGTAAAGTTGTCAGCTTGCTAGTTTTCGATCGTAAGTAATGTAATCATAACAAATGCCCCTTTACAGGAAAGCATATTAAGAGTGGTGTAGGAGTGAAAATCCAAAAAATCCAAATCTTACATAATGTTGCTTTAACAATGTATGAAATGACAATGTGTTTTACAGCAAGTTTCAGCTTGTTGTTCAGCTGTGTGGCTGCTATTTACTACTACTTCTTTTGTTCTTCTCACCACTGCTATACCATCATTTTTGGCTGCAGAAGGCAGCTGTTTTCAGTGAAAAAGCTACAAAAAAATCACTCCACACCACATACAACTACAGACCAGCACAGTTAGGAACTAGCTGGTGAACACAGTGGAGCATTTAGCAACTAAAGAGCCAGATACTTTGCTCAGGATTCGGTAGAGAATAAAAGAAGACCAAAAAGAAAATAAATATGTGATTTAGATCTGCCAGGTGGCCACAAACACACCAAATGAATGATAATGTTGCTCATCCCCTACTGGAAACATCTGTTTCATATACCAATGCTGTGTTCAGAACTTGTTTCCACTTCCTCTGACTGTTATAGACAAGATGGATGCTGCTATCTTGGCTGTTCTAAATCAATTAAAAGTACCAGTGCCAATATCAGTGTTGACTTAGATTCACTTAGATCTGATCACGTTCAGGCGATCAGATGGATACGCTGGTCTTTGGTGACTGGTTAGGGAAAATTTAATCCCTGTCCATGGAAACTGCTTAGAGTTGACAATTCTCTTTGATATCAGGCGAAGGTAAGGTTAAGTGCAATACCTGTTTTTCTGGGACACGTCACCCTCATCCTCTGGGTGTGCAAGTTTATCGGGATGAACTCCAGAGATTTTTGAGCTTTGCAGCAGCTTGGCTTAAAGGAACGACCTGAAAAAAAGCAGACAAAACAACTACAAGTCATATTGTCATAAAACTTAATTAACTTGGTAGAGGTTTCAAAGATAAACACATTCCTATCAAAACCACTTGTGTTACAGAAAGGCCTTATGATCGATGGTCTTTCCATCATGACCACTTTATGTGGCTTTTCACTTTATTACCCTGTTTATGTATTTATGAAGAGAGGGACACAGAAACATATTAGCAAACATTAGTCAATAATTGGATTGATGTTCAAATGTTCTCTTTGATTTTCTAATGAAAAGGATAGCCTTGCACAACTGAATGACTTGAGATCTATTTAATGAACAACTGAGTAACAAAAGGGAATACATAGTACCAAATTAAAATCCATTTAAATTAGAGGTTGTAGAAGTAGCCGCAGTGCAGATTCAATTATGAATGGCAAATGTATGGAGGTTTTCACAACTTAATTATCACAATATTCAAAGTAAAATGGTGGCGTGAAATCTAATGATTATTTTCATTTGTCTCCAGTTAGCGGTCGCTTAATAAGTATGCTCTCAAAATCCCCCAAAACAAAGAACAGCACAACACAACCAAAGTTTCAGATTAATAAAAGCCCTATTTTCCCAAAGAAAGAATAAATATGACATAAAATGTCACAGATTACACAAACACTATTTAAAACTGTAAGCTATAATTATTCTTCATTTGACACTGGGTTATGATTAAAATTATGTTAAACCTCTAAACCATTCCACTTTAAAATGCCCATGCAAGATCATTAAACACACATCTATGTATATCAGATAGACAATGTATCAATTAGAGATCGACGAGCATCTCAATTTTTTTCAATCAACTGCTTATAACATCCTCTGATGTGCAGTGTAATCCCTTAAGAACAGGATTTTATGCCCTTTGCAGCCGCTACTTTGCACAATACGACCAATTAAAATTTTCTGCCAAACCGTACTCTTTGTTTGTGGCTTACAGTTAAGCTCAGAATCACAATCTGACACTCCATGTTAGCTGCTCAAATCTCAAATATGTAAATAGGGTTGATGAGCCTCTTTGAGATGAAGCTAAGCTTTCAAGAACAATCACACGACAGAGGCAATTTAGAAGGGTTGTAATGTTTGCCAGCAGAGGTGTGCCACTAAAAAAATGAAGCTATTCAAAAGGGGTACAGAAGACCAAAAATTCTCATATCACAAAGTTTCATAATCTAATTTGGCATAGAAACTTTTAATTAAATCCTCTTTCAGGACACGACTTAGAATTTCCTATCCTAAGACGTTTAGATTGATTTACAAAACCAGTGAGAACTGCTGCACTGCAAGTGACGTGTTTCCAGCTTGTATGCAGCATGTTATTTTGTTGTAGAGGTCATGCAGGACATTGATAGTCTGTGTGTTGTTGCAATTCATTAAACCAGATTGTTTAATAACAGCTGTAAATTGGCATCATGGAAGTGAAGTAAATATGCAAATACATGTCTGTGAGGATTTGCATCTATTAGTGAACTAGTAATGTTGTATGTGGCCTATCAGACAGGTTTGACTAGCTAGAAAAGCACTGGCAAAGACCTACAGTGTAAGATTTTGGAATCCTGTGGTACTTTAGTTGTTCTTTAAGTGGGGTTGTATGAGGCACTTAGGGATGGCGGTCCAGACAACACAGGTTTGAAGAGGCTGCAGTTCATTTGTTTAGAAGCGATGTACTGCTGTGGACAGGGTCAGCAGCAAAATGTATTTTTGCTACTTAAAAAATCAATATCAATTAAAGTGTACGTTATATTTAGAATGTTTTCATTGATATATGTTGCAGTCAGCCTTTTCAAACTGCTGTTGTATAAACAAATTGTCATTCTCTCCAAACCAACCAGACTTCATTGACGAAATCAATAATTTTATACAGAATACAGAAGTTTCTGGTCCAACCCTGCCTTGATCGATCAGTTTGTTATTGTGTGACTTTGATTTGACTTTTGAATGGTTAATTTGAATTCACAGATGTCATGCAATAACACAAACAAACAGATCATGGCAGCGGTAGACCAGCAACTCCTGTGCTCTACCAGGAAAAAAGCCTGTTTTTGCCAGTGGAGTCTGGTGGCTTCAGAGAGCGTGATATTTGGTTCATATAATGGCGACTTCCTGTCTGAAAAGGCTATGTAACAGAATGGTAAAGTAGTAAAAAGCTAAAACAGACCTATTTGCTACCAGTCTAGGGCAGAATTTCACTATTGTCCATACATAAAGAGACCTGTGCCCTTACTCATGAACTGCTGCCTTGTTGGGTTTGTTTGTCAGAATATTATTGCATCCTTTTGGTGAATCCAAACTAATCCTTTAAAACACTGAAGGCACACTATAAGCACAAACACACTGTTTGTTCGAGGCAGCGGTAAACCAGAAACTCCTACATTTGCTAAATGAGTCTGATGGCTTTAAAGAAAGTGATACAATGGCTTATATTAGGAAATTTCACATTGGTAAAGGATGTCTGACAGCAAGGTAGAGTAGTGAAAATATGGCTAAAATACATTTTGCTTACATTTTTTACAGCCCTACTTAAAAAAATCCTAACTATCCCTTTAATGTTATATTTCTATGTCTTTTAGAACATCACAATGGTAGTCTGCAAGATTTTCTCTTCCTAACTTTAGGCATGATCTTTTGTGATATGTACTTGGCTGCGCTGTGATCACAGAGATCACTTGACACACACCATTGTTGCCATTGGTGTGACGTCTTTTCCTTGAATTGTCTGCTGATAAAGTCTTTTGTTGGCAATGGTCTTCTGTTGTCTGGCTTATCATAATATCCACCCACTTTTTTCTCTTTTTTTTTAATTTCAGACGTGCTTGTGCTGATACATCACAACATTTTCTCAACCAGACGAAGCAGTTTTTTTTTCTTGCTCAGAAAAGACTTACAACAACTATTATGAGGAGCATTAGAAAAGAAAAACAAATATAATCTTAAAAGATTATTATGGGGGATGACACACAGTAAGCGGGCTGCAGGTGGGAGTCAAATCAGCAGCTGCTGCGTAGGAAAGAGAGCCTCAGTACACGGGACAAACTCTACTAACTGAGCTACAGGGGCATCCTGACTTTATCATTATTGTTGACGTAAATCAAGAGATATTTATGACTGTAATTGTGGAGATAACACCTATTAATATGATGACACCCAAAAATGAAAATTCACTCATTATACATTCACCCTCATGCTGATTGAGGGTCAGGTTTAGTTTTTTGGTTCACAAAACACTGCTGAAGTTTCACAGGTAAACAGTGTTGCAGAATCTCCCAAATAATTAAAGTGAATGATGGCCATTTTCAAATGTAAAAATAACAACTGGAAAAAAAACCATAAAATGCCTCTTTACTGCTTGTCTAGTGTAATCCAAGTCTCCTAAAGCCCCGACATGCCAAGTTGACCTGGACATAATTTACACCATATTTTTAGCCTGTGGATCCTTAGCTTGGAGCCACGCTCGTGTGTGTGCACGCTATCTGAACTGGGTGTGTGTGGCGTGATGGGGTGCACATGCAAGTTAACAGCATGTTGGGGTTTTAGAAGACTTGGATTACACCAGACAAGCACTATGGAAGCATTTTATGTTCTCACTCACGTGAGAGTGAGTGGATGATTCTCAGAGATACTGACTGACATGCATTTATCGTCAAAGATTATTCTTATAGCAACAAAAGGCTAAAAGACTGAAATTCTGCTACTACTTTCAAATATTACGACCAACAATATTGTAAGTACTTGCTCTTAAGTCACAAAATATTGTGTTAACTAACATATTTAATGTGGTACAGTATGGTAACATGAATCAGTGTGTGTTCCCTGTACTGTAGCTTATAATATATGTTAACTGCGACTTGACATCCCAGTGCATTTCAAACCCAGCAACACACTCCGACAGAAACTGGTTCATCCCAAAGATCGCACACCACACACACAAAAGAGCAATCTGGTGTATGCTGTCCAATGCAACGAGGACTGCAATGACTTATACATAGGAGAAACAAAACAACCACTCAACAGACGCATGGCTCAACACAGGAGACCAAACTCCTCAGGCCTGGACTCAGCTGTCTATTTACACCTTAAGGAGAAAGCACACTCCTTTGAGGACAACAATGTCCACATTCTAGACAGGGAGGACAGATGGTTTGAGAGAGGAGTTAAGGAAGCCATCTATGTCAAAATGGAGAAACCCACTCTCAACAGAGGAGGAGGCCTGAGACATAACCTCTCTCCTATCTACAATGCTGTCATTTCATCTTTGCCCAGGAGATTCAACAACAACTTGACCTCCAATAACAACAGCAGTTCACATTCATGTGACTCTAACGACCGTCACTCACATTTGGTTTCGGGTGACTCTCAGGACTAACGACCCTAACGACTGTCGTCAAAACTGAGTAGAGCACTAATGAATTTGAACATATCCAAAGAGGTTAAATACCTGGGTTTCCCACCATTTGGTTAGACTAGCTCTGACTAGTCTGACAGGCATGAACTGATGAAGCTTCTTGGATAAGAGGCGAAACGTCTTCAGAAAAAGGCTTTTTTGAACAAGTCCAGTTGCTTTCGATTTAATCTTGCTTTGGCTAACTGCGGCTTAATAACATGAAACACAGAGTATATACACTTTCCAGGTCTTTTATCTGGCACGTGTCATAACTCTGCTTTGCGTTGAGAAGAACGAAACTAAGCCGTAAAAACACCTTTCTCCATCCTGTTACTTAGTTACTCTTGAGGCTACAGACCAGTATGCACCAATCAGAGCCTCAGTGCTACAGAAGGTTTATTTTCACACAGAATCTAGGTGAGAAAACCTGTTACCTGCCACAGATTTTTACACTATTTGGCAGGTTGGCCAAACACGAAAAACAAATCCACTGCACCTCCATATAAAGCTGAGCCACTCAAGCTGAAATGTGTTACCTCAGAAATGGATAACACTTTTGACAGGGATGTGGCTTATTATTTCCAAGCACTGAAAATCAATCATGTCATCCTCCCAAGGTGCTAACAGATTTGCTGCTATTTATCAAAGTGTAAATGTAAACAGATGCCGTTTCTAACCACTGAATATATAATATGTGCGTCTGGAATTCAAGTACCAGGCACAGACCAGCGACCGACTGCCTTTTATAACGAGCTGCTGCCTTAGTAAACCAGACAAATACATACTGTACAGATTATGGCTGCAAACTCAATGAAAACAGCGGCACACAAGACATTCAATAATTCGTACAGTAAAGTATACCTGTGGCTGTCATGGTCATGCCACTTTAGTTGACAATAAATTGTCATACAAATAACTGAGATCAACGATTTTAATTATCTTTTTCTATTCACTTTAAGCCACAATTATAGTATAAGCCTAACACATCTTTGTTTGCCCTTTATTCGTTGTAAACAAGGGCAGAGGATAGATATGGCATAAATAATATCTTAAATATACAAAGCCTATTACTGAAATATACAAAGAAATTGCTGACAATGACAAGTACCAAAAATCTAAATAAATTATGTTCTATGACCAAAAGCCATATCGATCCACACCCACAACCATATAGTGGATATTATAAACAAATGAGAACAATTCTAACGATTATGCAAAATGATTGAGGTCAGTTCAAATAATCACAATCAGACAATCATTTAATAATTATGACAAGCCAAAGTATACCTTTGTGCTATTAGTACATCTGATGTTTAGTATCCAATGTCAGTGTCATTGCGGGACAAAGAGTCAAAGTCAGTTGGCTTCATCCTCTGAGGACCATGAATGTCTGCATAGAATTATAAAATCCATTCAGTACTTGATGAGATACTTCAGTCGACAACAAACATTGCCATCTGTAGCTAGAGTGGCAAATAAAAACATATACACTGTATGTGCAAATTTCTTCAACCAGCTAGAATCAAACTAGTCTCCACAATGAACATCCACACATGCCTGTGCTGTGAGGAGCTGCTTCCAAAGGCTAACCGTGAAGTCAATTGGTAGGCTGTCATCTCTGCTCAGTGGGCTCTCACTGCTAGCTGTTGAGCTCTGGGGACCAGGCTAATCGAGCTAGTGACCGTTGTAGGTTAGATGAATTAGTCATATCAGATCTCCATCTGTTTGCCCAGGTGGGCTGGCTATGTGACAGAAGGGCTGGATGCCAGCAGTACTGACCAACATCTGCCCACTATCTCTTCTTTTAATTTTTCCTGTTATTTCTCTGCTCTTAGCCACTTTGTTGTAGTCCTTTGAATCCTTCAGAAAATAAGCGACCAATATGCTTTCAGAAATTTCTGTGTGGGTGCCTGAGGACAAGCTGAGAAGAAAAACACATCATCACAAACTACAGCAACCAGCACCGTAAAAACAGTGGCTTTTAAGTGAGGTCTGTCAGATCATTGTATCTCTGTTTGAGCATATTAAGGGTTTCATCATGGTCCTGTGATGCTCAGAGCACAGCAGGCTTTTTTTAATCAATCCACAGTGAAATATGTTGTGGACATAGAGGGGATACTGAACACATGCTGTGTGAGCAGCGAGTTGATCAAGTGAGTCATGTCTGACAGTACAATAGTTCTTTACTTCTATCCAATTTATGCCTTTTAATATTTTGGATTATTTTTAAGGGCTTCTCTTTATTATTATGTTATATTTAATGTAACTGTGCTAATCTGCAAAATATCTGTGCACACCACAGCTGAAGATCTTTACCTGGAGGCAAAAAAACTGCAGAGACTACTGTTCTAATACAGATATTAAAGAGAGCCAGCAAGATATGAGCCTTAATCTACAATACGTAGCTCTGGGCCTTAAGCTGGAGTTATCCCATAAGTGGAGTTTAAGAGTGACTGACAGTTTTTTTGCAGAGAAGTGCTGGCAGTATTGGAGGTCCAACAAACACCACGCTAAAAGGATTACGTCTGTGCCTTTAATTCTCTGGCTGGTAAACAATGAAAGCAGGGATGATTAATTTATGAATGGAATACAGTTATTAGAGCATCTGGAGTGTTTGCTGAGGTCAGCTCATCATTAAAAATGGATAAAATGGAATCAGTGAGGGTGCTGAACCTGAACATGGGGACTCTGCCTCAGTCTCCCAGAGGACTGCTTCTCTTCTTCCTCTCCTTGTTCTGCTACCTGCAGTGTCTACCACTTTTTGTTGTTTGCATTTTTGTTCTTACAAAACCAAATTGAATAACAAAAAAACCTCCAGTTGACCCATGAAATGCGCACAGTCCACTGATTCTTCTTTTGTGCATGAAAACCCCTCTGACTCAGGATTGACCTTAAATTATGTGCGCATTACAGTCAGCCTCTAATTAATATAAGGGCATAAATAATCCCATTTAAGGACAGCAAGCGTCAGAGCCACATGAAACCTGCAAAGCCAACTATTTTGAAAACATGATTCATTAGGAGATTGCACTCAGTAAAGATCCCTGTTCAGCCCAAGAAGAGAAGACATCCAATCCCGAAACACTTCACCAAACACACCTCAAGAAAACAGCTGTTCCACTCACTGCATTGAAGACAGTCTTCAACAAGCAAAGATCCTGTGAGATGTCGTCAGAGAGTGAACGGTAAGAGAGACGCTTGGCATGTTGTTGACAGAGATTACACTGGTGATGTGAGCCGGACTGTGGCGAAAAAAAAGCATGTTTAATGCGCAAACTTTTACGGACAAATTTGCCCCGATATCTACCGTTATAACTCGTTTCGCGGCTGCCGGCTGCATCCGCCTCCCTCAATACCGCACCAATTTTAAAATGAGTTGTAGCTATCAATCATACACACACATACACATGGGGAAATAGGGCACAGGTTGAAAAATACCGAAGTTATCCTTTAAGTATATTTTTGGTAAAATGGAAGTTAACACTACGCACGTATGAATTCCAGTGAATGATTTCAAGTGAGAAACATGCTGTCTTCATTTAGCGACTATTTTTATAGAAGAGTACAGAGGACTGATAGAGTCTGATAGAGTTCACTGTAATGATGTCAGAGTGAAGTTGAATTTTTCACCTCATCATTTTATCCTATTAGATATGTGTGTAATTTATGCCATAATTAGCACATGAATCCCTATGACAACTGTCAAATTTTTATCTATCATGGATCAGAGCAGCCCCACTTCACTTCCCTTAACCATGCCGCATTTTGGGTGAAAAGTAGGGCCGTTGAAGTGCCAGTGCCAAATAGAGAAGACTGGTATCATTGGCAATTGCAATGTTCATGTTGGCAATGCAAGGAGTTTACCATAACGCCACAGTGAACAGACAACTAAAACAGCAAAGTAGTGCTGTAAAAGGTGACAGAAATACATGACCTGGAGGTTCAAAAGGTTACAGGATATAACACCTCCAACCACTCAGTGGAGTCATTCTGTCACTTTGACACTCGTCAACCCCTATTTCTTTAATTTTTTCAATGTAATGAACCACATTTAGACTGTTGATGCATGACTGTTCAGGGGACTGCCCACAGGATTTTGGTTCCTATTAGCTAAAAAGTGATGCAGTTTTCTTATATTATGCATTTAATCTGGCAAATACCTTGAAATTTGTATTGATTGCCAATCAAATCAGAGTGGTCGTTTTCACCAAAAAAAAGGGTGTGGGGACGTGACGCGAGAGTGAAGTACTCGGATGGGTTACTTTGATCTATTGTACCCAATCACTAATAGGGGTTATTAATATTCCCGACCACCAGAGGACAGCAATGACTTGTGTCTAACTGTAAACTACAGTTTTCTTGTCTGTGGTTCAGACAGTAAGATTCAGTAGAAGAAGATCTGCAGGAAGCTGGATATGTAAACCAAGTGTTCCTACAGTAGATAATAAATAACTGTATGATGACCAGTTTACATATAACTATGATAAAAAATGTGTCTGCTATGTCTGCTCACCTCTGCAGTTTCAGGTAAAGAAAAGTAACAAGTAATTTGAGAAAAGTAATAAGTTACCTGTCTGGTTACTGCCAAAAGTTGTGGAATAACAGTACAGTAGGTTTTCATTAGTGTATAATCACCTGAATGTAAGAGAATCAGCTGTTTATACCCACAGAGAGCACGGGTCCTCCTCTTCCGAGGTGGCCATGTCACACCACCATGTTTCTACAGTAGCCCAGAACAGAGAAGCCAAAAACTGATTCTACATGTGGCCTTTCGAGTTTTGAGGCTGTAGGCTCTCCTATATATGTTTGGAAGGGGGACGTGAGGTGAGGGGTTTGCAATCTGCAAGCTCACAACTAGATGGCACTAAATCTTACACACTGGCCCTTTAAACTAAAATTCTAGCCATATCTCACACATTGCACCTTTAACTTGTGATGGATGCCACTCAGTGCTTTTATTTGTCACCATTTGTTTGGTTTCAGTAATTATCTTTTCCTTGTCTTTGCTCACCCACTAGTCTTAACTCTCAAAGCACCTCCTCACTCTGTCTCATTTTGTCTCTACTCGCCACCTTTTTTAATAATATTACTTATCAATAATTAATCTGTGGCAGCTTGCTCACCCAACTTGTTTAGCAATGTCTATCACCCTGTTAAATATATGCAGGACTAGATTAGATTGGTGAGTTGGGTAGGGGCTCCGCTGTGTATTGCAGCATCTGGGCCACACAAGGAACTTGTCAGGAACCATAATGACAAAGACCACATTATCCATTTCCCTCGCCCTTAACTCCCTCCCTCAGAGCTCAGACAGGCAGTGCAGAGGCTTAGCAACCATCGTCTCTTATCAGCTGGGCAAAGCAAAAAGCAGCAGAGACAAATATCTCATTATGGGGATGGGAGTAAATCAGAGTAAAATTAATCAGTAGACATAATGTCCCTATGTTCACAGCAAGCTAAAATATGCATAGGAAGAGATTGCAGAGAGGGGAAGAAACAAATCCAGAGTGATCGATCTGTCTACAAGCTTTGCAATGTCTGTTTTGTTGTTCCTGTTAAGATTTTCATTAGTAATAATTTAATGGGTTCAGTTGAGGACAGAGGCAGATAATTATGGTACAGTATTACAAATACCAACATCTGTTGTTTTGAACAAAAACGAGTCTGTCTTTGAGGGCTTGTGCATGTATAAGGACAACACCAACTGTATGTATGTTATGGTATGCATTGATGTATGTGTTGGTATGTGTAATGAGTTTTCATCCTGCTTTTGAGTGATGAAACAACACACAACAAATACATAACCTCAATATTTCTAAATACCACATCATTATTGGCATTCTGTGATTTAATCATATGTTCCTTGTTCAATGTCAGAGGCAAATGAGAAGCAGCCTAATTACTTTCTGTGTTCACATCAGAGCTAACTGAGTGGATTAATTTTATTATGTAAAACATTTGCAAAAAGTGTGCAGAAAATATCTGCATACCAAGTAGAACACTGAATATGTGTAAATGAGATGCAAGACTCATGTTTTTTGTTTGCACATGGCAGAGATTTCTATCAGTTTTATGTGCACTGAGAACGTTTACTTGAACAAAACGCAGAAGAGCACACAGGCGCACACATTTCAATTGCCCCTGATGAAACCTGTGTTGCTATGGAAACTCTTTGACACCAAGTAGAGAAATCAAACAACCTCTCGCTTAACTTACCATTGACACAAATCATCCAGAATCCAACCTAAAGTCATCTTCTCTTTTTGGACTTAACCTAACAGGTTAGGGGGCTGCCACAGTGTTTTGAGCTATGATGAGGTTATAAATGAATGAACACAAAGACAGATCAGGACATTACAGATTCACCCAACTCCTTTGAAAGGATAGTTTTTTTGTAGTGGGGTTGTATGAGGTACTTATCCATAGTCATTTAATTACCTTTAGTTGATGGAAGGCCCCAGTTTGGAAAAGAAGCAGGAGTGCCAGTGTAGGAAGCTAAGCAATGTACTGCTGTGGACACGGTCAGCAGCAAAACATATTTTTGCCATATTTTCACTACTCTACCTTGCTGTCTGACATCCTTTACCAATGTGAAATTTCCTAATATAAGCCATTGTATCACTTTCTCTAAAGCCACCAGACTCATTTGGCAAAAACAGTCACTTTTATCTTGCAGATGCAGGATTTTCTGGTTTACTGCTGCCTCGAACAAAAAGTTTGTTTGTGCTTTTAGTGTTCCTTCAGTGTTTTAAAGGGTTAGTTTGGATTCATCAAAAGGATGCATAAAAAAAGCCTTCAAAAAGTGTTGTGTTTATGTGGGAATTATTTCAAAAATGGAGTTGGCTTCTATCTAAGATAGATTTTCAATTACATAGTGTATTTCTAAATAATTTGTTGAGGAAGACAACTTCATGTTTTTTTTAATAGGTTTGGATGGACATGTTCCTTCCGTCCCCTCAGGATTTGCGCCCAAGTTGACGAGCAATTCCTGTGATGTGTGAGATAAAATTACTGTTCTTGCCAAAGGAGTCGGGTAATGTGAGAGAGAGTGATATTTGGCTTATATAACGGCACTTTTGTGTTAGAAAAGACCGCCTGGTGGCAAGGTAAGGCAATTGGTGTTTTAGATGGGGCCTTTTTTAGGTGGCTAAAATACATTTTGCTGCTGTGCCTGTCCACAGTTGTATATTTCTTAGCTTCCTACACCGGTCCTCCTGCTTCTCCAAACTTGTGGCATACTGACTGCCATGTTCTGTAGGTAATACACTGACTATGAATAAGTACCTCACACAACCCCACTTCAAAAAATCCAAACTATCCATTTAAATACTCCCAGGATCTCTCTCTACTTAAGGGACACACATTACTGTAAGAGACTACTTTAACGACTACCAACACCACAGTCTTAGACAGAAATCTTTTTTAGTTGATCGATTGATCTGAAAACATTACCCAGGCTGCTGCTACTACTTTTTCACAGTGCAACAATATATTGACTTTCAATCCTTTGGAGAGATTAAGTTTTTCTTAACAACCAAGGACGAACCATGATGAGAAGAGAACAAAATAATTTAAATATACTGGACTAAAAAATCTAGACAATCAAATCTGAACAACTATGATCAACTATGAAACCAAGGACACTCTAAACCTCTCTGGACTATTTAAAGTGTGACTTTGAGTGCACCTTTGTGCACATGTGCATGAATGCATGTGTGGGCACAGTAGGACTGGGCAATATATCAATCTTACATCTATATTATATGAGAATAGATATCATCTTACATTTTGGATATTGTCATATGGAGATATGGCATAAGTGTCTTTTCCTGATTTTAAAGGCTGTATAACAGTGAAGTGAGGATTTTTCCCAAACTTACTGTCTGCTCCAGCTGTTTTATAATTTGCCTTTACCCACTTAGTCATTATATCCACATAACTGATTATTATTAATCACTGTGGTAATATTTTGTGAAAACACCAGAAGCCATCCTTACAATATTGTTACAATATTGATCTCAAGTTATTTGGCTAAAAGTATTGTGATATTTAATTATGACTATATCACCCAGCCCTACTATAAGAGTGTATATTGAGATGTACTGTAAATTGTATATAACAGAACAGCCTGAAAAATAGAGATTTTATTTATAAGCCATATTGCTTAGCCCTAGGACGGAGTAATGAATGAAGAATTCAGCAGCAGGCTCAGTCTTACCAGTAATCTTGTCCAGTTCAGCCAAAGTTTCCTGGTAGGAGCTGATGATTCCTCCGTATCGTGTCATCACCTCTTTTCTTAAGTTGTCCCAGTGAGGAGAGAGCTCACCCAGCTCTCTCAGGTCCTGCACCCTGCAGATAAATACAGATCCATGAGGACCTTTGTGGTTTTAATGGACATTAAACAGATTATCAATGAAGTCCACAGATCTTGGATTGCTTCCCATTTCTGCTTAACTTCTGTGTTTAAAACATAGACATTAGACATGAAACCAGAGGTGAAAGTAGGCAAGCACAGTCCAGTACTCTGAGTTGGTTCCTGGTACGTACTACAACTCATCTTGATCACATTTGTAACAAGAAAAGATGTCCGATCACCTTAGATCAAAAACTGAATGAGTGTGCTCGTTTATGCATGAAGTTGGGGAGGGACAATATGAAGCGATAAAGGTTAGAGCAGGCAAAAACTTCAATCTACTTTCACCCCCGTACAAAACAATCTAATTTAAGGGAGAAAACCTATTGAATATTACTGTAATGCTACATCTAGTGTTGGTTCATATCCATTCTTCACAAACTCCTTTCAAATTATCTCAATTTTCTAGTTAAGGTTTAAAAACTGATCAACAGTCCTGGTAAAACACAGACACAAGCTGCACATACTGAACCAGACACACATACACACACAGAAACATCCCAGAGCACCCTGTGCTGAGCCAGATAAACACATTTCTGAACCTCAGGCTAGTAGCTGGTGCCCACTTATCCACTCTGCCCTATCAAATTCCTCCCCTGCTCCTACCATTCTTCTACCATTACTTATAAAACAGTCTTTACTGGTGTCACTGGGGCGATCGGTTGCCTGTCTTTCATCTAGCTGTGCCTGCAGCCTGAGGCCAAAATCATCTCTGCTCTGTCTTTAGGAAATAATATGGGCTATGCATGAGTGTGTGCAATGTGTGTCTGTGTTTGCGTGTGTGTGGGTGGGGGCCTGATATCCTACTTGGAAGTACAGCTCCTTTCACTGGCTCATCATTTGCATGTAAAAGACAACATCAGATGGACAGATATCATTCAGAAACCAGCCCTCCAGCATCCATTGAAAAGTAAATTGCAGTGATATTATAGAAATTAGAAGTTGAAGGAGGTGCACTATAGCATTCAGGATAACAAATTCACAGTCATATGCATTGCTTTCATGATAGCGAGTCCAATTTTCACTGATTACACCTCATACATTTTGTATATTGTATGTCTTCAAATGAAAGCCTGCATGCAAAAATGCTCATTGGTTCAACTTATTGTTAAGACCAGGCATAATTGCTTGAATGTATTATATCTTTGTTGTAGTTCAACTACTACAACAAAGCATTAAGCACTGAAAGCCTCTCCAGACTATTTCCTTGTCTCCTCCAGGTAGGTATGTTATTTTTAGATTACTTTGAAGTATTTCAATACACTGCAGTGATAGAAATGGTGCCAGAGAGAAAGAGACAGAGTGAGTCAAGGTCATGTGTATGATCAAACTCACCATATTTTAATGTGTCGAGCCAAATTACACACAAAAACAAACAAAAAATTCAAAACAAACAAACATTTTCTCATGCATCTCTTGTGGTATCTAGTCATGTTTTTCACAGTTTCATAAGGACTTGTTCTTTGTGGGAAAGTAGTTCCAGGAACTGTTTACAATGAAGTCTGTGAACTATCCAGAGTACTGGGGACATTGTTTGTGGTGGAAATTTTTAAATGTTTTTTATTTTTTTTAACAATGTCAACACTCCAGTTCAACTGATACATTGGCTGATATAAGTTTAATGAAGCAAAGCCTGTGAGCCAGTTCAGGCAGTCTAACTCAAGTCCACCGCTACACTCATCTGGCAGAGTCCTCTCACAGCATTATACAGTATATCAAACACACTGTGTAATGTTTAGCCAACTCTTTTGCTGCTTCGCTGCTGCCATACTGCTCACCTTAAACGTATGCTGTTACTCGCTGATGCTGCCGCTGGTGCTGTTCATAGCATTAAAAAAAGCCCAACCACGACCCCGGCATCCACCTTCAGGCTCTGCCCTCCCCTAGGTGGGGAAGTTAAGTAATGTCGCTTTACCATTGACTGTAAATGAAATATTGACACTGCTCATGACATCACCCATAGGTTTCTGAAGGGTCATTGTGAAGCTCACAGTGTGGTGGTTCCTTTCATTGCCATCTTGGCAGTTCCTGACTCATCGAAATCACGGCTAATTCAGAGATGGGCAAAGAGGTGGAGGAGCTTTAGTGGGGCTGAAGTGGGCCGAATGAAGTGGCTATCTAGTGGCTAGCCACCTGTGACAGTACCTACCTGTAAGTAAAAGCGTGAACGGCCTTAATGCATAACTTTAAGCCTTAAAATAATTAAACAGGTGATTTATATGAAATTCACGCCCCTGCAAGTGTCATGAGCAGGGAAAGTACCATAATAGGTTATAATAGGAAATATACCAAAATAGGTTTGTCTCCATTACAGTCTGACCACCAAAGAGCACTGACAAGTAGATTTCTCACTTGTTAAATGTCCTGAGCTGTGTTTCCCAGTTTCGATGTACCTTAGCGTTGTACAAAGGGTTCTAAGGTATACCTTAGCCTTTCCTACAAGTGTTTCCCAGACAATCCCTTAGCAGTTGTCTTTAAGGAAGAGCTGCTAAGGTACGCTGTCTGTCACCGCAGTGCACGCATCGATTGTAAGGAGTTATAAATAACATTTTAACATAACAAGTGTTGTCATAATCATTTTACCTCAATCTAATATTACAACAAAGGAAGCTATACCTACTGAAGATCATCTGCTTCTTCTATTTAAGAGTCCAGACGGGACTTTAGTTCCAATGAATACGTAACCTACAGCCTACAAAATATAAAATAGAATGTGAATTAGAACATAAAATCCACAGTTTGAGACCTCTTGAAAGGCCTGGATACATGATATAGCTTAATGGGTGAATGATTTTGTTCTCATACAAACAAAAGGTCTAATACAAATTTGTTGTTGTCACACAACAGCACCTGTAGCACTATATCCACATTTAATTGCAGTGTGTGTATGTGGTCTATGTCATCACTATGCTCCTCTGCTGGCAGTGTTCAGCACTCAGGGTCAGTTCTTCAGTTAGCTCCATTACATAAATTCCACAATTTTTCACAAATTGGATTAGTATTATGGAGAGGTCCTATATGTTAATAGGCTGCCATCATGATAAGACTAGGCAGATTAAATGACAACATTCTCATGATGCAAATAAACGCTGTTTTCATAAAGTTAATTTGCACAAGTAACCTAGATATGAACTATACTGTCCATTTGAAAAGCATAATGTTGCCCTAATAAAGGTAAAACTGTGAGAGGATGAATGGAGTGCATCACTACGGGACAGCTTACAAGTGGTTCAGACCACCCTGAAAGGTATGCCGTCTATAGGCAGGTATAAATTTCAGAAGGTATACCTGGCCGTAAGCTTAAGTGAGACCTTAAGGTACAACTTACGATGCACATAGCACTAAGGAGGCTCTGGGAAACAGGGCCCAGTTTAGTATGCATCTTGGTCAGAATAAAATCCAACAATAAAAAAATAACAATTCCCAACAGTTTTTAAGATTTTGAACTCCTAAATAGTATATGATAGATAGCACCTGCCTCCAAAACCCTGTATTGCTTGGATGACTTTGAGCCCCACAAATAAATTCTATTTACCTCAAATGGGAGAGGCAGAAATCGCAGGGAAGGAAATGACATCCGGGCAAATAAAACCAAAAGTATCAACATGGGTTGATAACATTAGAGGTAACTGAGAAAACATGTTTTTGTTTAATATAATTTAGGCGAACTGGCTCGCCCCAGCGCAGTATGCCATCAACTCACAACATACACATACAGCAAACATTTACAAATGGATGTAGCTTTGTAGCAGGTTAAAAAAAACTGAACTGGCTGTAAAACAAATAGTAGATCATACATGAGAAATTTTCCTCATCTCTCACCTCTTTTTAGTTCTATACAAACTTGCAGCTAGAAACAACCTCAAGGCAGAGAGGCGCTGCACGCTGGGCAACTCTGTCAACACACTCTGCAGGTGGTTGTAAGTAAGTTATGCTTATGGCACAGGAAGACAGACAGGAGGCTTCTTCACACAGTAAGGCAATTTCAGACTAGCATGAGCAAAGGAAGCGTACAGTAGCAGCAGCACAGGCATGCATGTCATTTTAGGTTATTTGAAGGAAGTATTATTTTTACTTTTGACATATAAATGGTGCTTGAAAGCATTCTTAATTATAAAAGGAGAGCAATGATGAACGCACGTTTACTCAAAAGGTATGTGCAGTATTCCCAGAGATGAGATTAGCATCTTTGTAAACGAGAGTGCCTCAAAACCCCTTTTAGAAATAAAAACAAAGAAAAATCTAGTGTACCTAACTTCTTAAAAGGGAAAAAACTAACTACTGAGATTTTAAAAAAAATGCTCCTTCATTGATTCAAGCTGATGGAAGCCTAGGGCTGAACAAGATAATGATATCAGGACAACAGCACTGAGGTAGCTATTAAGATCTGAGTGGGGCCACCCCACATTTCTCCCTGATTTCAATCAAGCATATTGTTTTCAGCATACCAGCTTCTGTTGAAGTGGCCCTTATTACCATAGAATGGCCACTTTAACCAATCAATGAGTATGTTCTCACATTTACTACTAGATTAGTACTAGATTGTTACAATTCTGAGATTGCAACCATTCACAATAATCTATAACCTCTGAGCATACCTATTGGCCACTGCCATTTGTGCATCGCAGTGTCAAACTGCACTATTGTCTTCTGAGAGATCTGTTTTTTTCTTCTGCTTTTACATCAGGAATTCTGGAGTGGAGGTCAGAATGGATGGTATCGGTGTAAATACTAGGTAATGGATAAAATAATAGAGAAACACATCTGCTTGGTAAATGGGGGTGATAAGGCAGTGGGATGGTGGATAGAGAGATATTGTATCACCTCCTTAATCAGAGTGCTATTGTGTGGAAAGAGTAAAGAGTGTGATTGAGAAAAAGCATGATAAGAAGTAAGGGTAGGTTGATTAACTATTTGCATGTAAGAATGGTCAATCAGGTCCTTTAGTTACATCTAACAGCAGACAATTGAAAGAAAGTGCTCCAAAAACAACTTATATAAAGGTTTCATGCATGGATACTGTGCTGGTCACTCAAATTGGACAACATAATTGGTTTAATCTAAAACAATACATACTTGTACTGTAAATACTGCTATAACTGTATATACTGTATACTAGGGATGCAAATGTTTGATTTTCGAGGATATTCGATATGCCGATATTTTAAAGGTAAACGTAAAAGCTAGGGCTGGGTATCGTTTAAAAAATTGCAATACTAATACAAATATCAGTACACCTAAAATTGAGACCAATACCGATGGAGGACCTCATTTGATACCTTTTGTCAAGGAGTCTTTAACGTAGGTTGCTTCTGCAGAGGACTCAGCTTCAGTACATGGGGCAAACGCTCTACCAACTGAGCTATCAAGCCACCAAGTACTGATCACATTTGAATCAATATGATACAAATACCTGTGCCTGGAACTTGGTACCGGTACCCAACAGTACCTCTTTTCTGTACTTTACTCTCTCTGTAAAAACAAAAAAAATTATTTCTATTGTAAAAAATAAGTTCAGACTTCTCAATTTCAACATGGGTATTCATTTCAAATATTTTGCTATTTAATTAGAGCATTTTACACATCACATGGAGTACTCCCCCCCCCCCCCCCCCCCCCCCCCCCCCCACAAATGGCCACTATGACCTGCAGTCTGTCAGTAGGGCAACACTCTTGATGCTGGCTGAAGATGTGCTAACGTTAGCTGCAGCTGTTGCAGGGAGAATTTAACTTTCTATGAAAATGGTGAACTCTTAACCCTTTAGTTGAACTGTATTTTGTGCTTGGTTAGACGTGTTGCCAGCTTTGCATATCACATTACAGAGACAGCGGTGAGTGTTGTTGTTGAGTTTTGAAAAGTTTAACCACACTTGCGACCACTTTCACCTCGCTATTGCCCTCAGTCACTCCACTCTGTGACTTGAATGAGCTGCTGCTGTTTACTTGAACACCCCTTTCTCTCTTTCTCTTTCTCTCTTTCTTTCTCTAATGTGAATTGGTACTTGGTAGTATCAACATAATTTGGTCGGTACCATTAAAAGTAACTTGTTCGGTACCTGACCCTGGGGTTTACAAACAGCAACTGACTTATTCTACCTTTAAGACTAAAAAACTGCTCTTTTAAAAGCAACTAAATAGCAAGCATTTGGAATAATGCAGCCGATAACGTAGCTGTTTTTCAAACAAGGCAAGCTAGATAGCTGAGATAATAAATAAATCGATAAAAATAGAATAAAACAGAAAAAGAAAACAAATAAGATAGGAACACAGAGAGAGAAAAAAAGTATCCCGTAAAACACAGAAGAAGTGAAGGAAAAAGAGAGGAAAGAGAGGGATATCATGACTAAGAATTTAAAAAATCTACGCAATAATGGTTTTAGTTTAGTTTTTTTTATTTTGACTAAAACATGGTGCAGATATTGGAAAAAGAAATGACGGACAAAAATCAAGTAGAACCGTGTGTTAAAATTGACTTGGACAGATGGCTGGGATAACAGAATACATTTCCTCAAGAGCAAAGACCTGTCATGTGGGCACCTTTATTTCATGGTGCGTTATAGTGCCTGCTCAATTTAATCACAGAGGGCTTTGTGTGCGAGGTCAATAAAAACTGCGTGAGAGGACTGAAAAGCAAACCCTTCTCTCACAACACAAGCAGGTCCTTCTACAAAAAAAAAAAAAAAAACCACTCCATCCAACAAATACAGTCATTAATTCTGATCCTTAATGTACAGAACAATTGAAGACAGTGACGCCGGATGTCAAACTGTCACCTATATGATCTTGATACACATTCAACGCACTTGTTTATTAACAGGAAAAGAAGGGGGACATGATTTTTCCATTAATGAGAAAGCAGACAGCTCTTAATGAATGGGGTTTAATCGACACCCACACACTGACACTTTACTACACATGCATTAATTATCTTTACACACACACACACACACACACACACACACACACACACACACACACACACGTAGAGTCACAGCATCTTCAGTAGAGGAACGAAGAAAAACCAGCCACCTCTGTGCTCGCAGAGCTAGATTAGAACATGACTGTAGACATCAAAGCGAACAAACAGAAGGAAGAAACATCCAAGATTATCATGGAGTGGTGAAGCAAACTAAGCCACCCACCATCCGCCGCCGCTGCACTTGCAAGTTTGCAGCACTAACTGAATCATTAAAAACATCGAGCTAGCACCAGTGTGAGGCTGCCTGACAGAATCGGCTAAATGGAGAGGCACCGTGGAGAAAGACAACATTTAAAGAGGATTATAGGAGAGGTGCTTAAGCGACCAAGCTGGAGATACGGTACACATGCCTGTTAATAAACAAACATTGTATATGGTAGTCATGGTTTGGAGCCTGCTGGGTGCTCATGAGCTGTATTATACAGATAAGACATTTAATAAATATTATATAATTGTCTTCTAAATTTAGTTGTGGTTTAAATTATCAGTTTGCAGAGCAGATCAGCTTCTATTTACACAGAAAGTAGGGTTAGAGATACTGAGAGGAGAGGAGGACATGGGAATGTGACCGGATTCCAGTGCATCTGTTTGACAGGTAAACTGATAACAAAGCTTGCCGAGTCAATCGGTCAATAACAGCGGTGTGATTGTTCCTATGTGCATGTGTGGCGGAGGGTATTATTGTATATTTTTGCATGTGAATGTGCCCTTGAACGTTCAGGGGCACATGGTGATTACAAATCAAACTCTCCTCCCACCACCAAGTTCATCAAAACCTCTGATTGCATCTTTTTGCACCTATTCAGTGCACTGAGGTGGGCATAAAGAAACTCTCTTAAGATACGTGTGCGTGCATGTACGGATGTATTTGTGTGTTATGTATGAGAAAGGGTTGCCAGGGACAACAGGCCAGTTGAGTAATGATCTGCCTTGACAAACACTGGTCGAGCCTGAGGGAAGGTACTCTTTGATCTAATTACGGGTGCACACTCAGACACTGGTGAAACATCACCTCCTTCTGACCTTATTTTAACCCGTCCTCGTTCTCACACAGTATTAACCACACTGGACTTTAATTGCAGTTATCTTCATAATGTTCTGATGTGGTTTTATGTGTTCAAAAGAGATTTTTTATGCATTACAGGAAACTGATAATTCTTGGCAGTGGATCAGTTTAAAATTATGGAGCGAGTAATGGAACAAGAAGCAGACGCCACAGTGTGCTGCAAGGGTGGCAGGCTCCTCAGCAAGATAACTAACTTTACTGTGTAACCTCTTGCGGTGTGCACAGCATGGAGTCAGACCATAGTTGCTCATGGCATGATGGAAAAAGGCCAATTATTGACAGACTTCTTTATTAAAACATAGGTTTGGCTGCACTTGTAACACATCCAACAGCTGTTTTTCTGTTGTATTTCTGACAAAATAAGCTGTAGGACTGTTTGAACTAAGGCCCTGTAATATAAACCCTCATTCACTGTTACTACAAATGAACACAGGTGTCACCAAATTAACCAGGACTGAAATCATAAAGGTCCAGTGTGTAAGATTTAGGGACAGAATAAGGCAGAAAACAAATATAATATTCCTGAGTATGTTTTCATTCATGTATAATCACCTTAAAATCGGAATAGACAGAATATATCTACTGATTCTTATACTAAGGTTGTCAAATACTGACATCTGGCTTTAAATGGAGTATATAGAGCAGTAAAGTCAGTGTATGGACGATGTGTGGTGGATGGATGGGTCAAACAAACAGGACTTTCAGCCAGGAGACCAAGCTTTGTGTCCCATGTGAAACCAAAACTTTATAAAAGTTTTACATCATATAACATTTTGTACATCACATGATTTGTGTCTTGCAACTTGTTTCACTACTGTCACGTGATGCACGTAATAGGGTTGGGCAATTGGACGAATATATAGATGGGCTGACTCCATCACCGATTGCTTTTTTTGGCCAATTTTTAGGGCAATATTTGTCATTTTATTTTGCTAATGTAATAGTCTGCAGAGTGACAGCCTTTGCTCTGTACCACGTTCTCATCCAGCGGCACAGTACACACGCACTCAGCCGACCATGAGTGCTCTGAGTTGGGTGACAAGTGAGAGGCAAACAGCCTGCAGAGTCTGACTCTTAATACTCTTTTCACGCGGTGAATTAAAGATTTATTTTGACCAAACCAGAGTTGGTGATTGTTGGAGGAGGAGACAAAGACCGTTTTGGTGAGCTGTACATATTTTTCTGTCGAGTTTGAATTAAGTGTGTTTTCCGAGAAGTTAACAAGCCAGGTCATCTTAGTTTGGTAAAAGAGAGAAACTCGAATTCAGAAGGCGTACGGTTGTATTTCTCTGTTTAGAATGGAAAATAAGTGTGAGAACATGTAATTTCTAGACACTTTATAAGTTTATTTTGTCTATTGGATGTAGTGAACGTACGCAGCATGTGTAACATAGTGAATTTGTCGCTTGAGCACATCTCCCAGCATAGACTGGAGAGGACAGGAGGAGGTGGGAGGCGGGACAAAGATATTGCCAATCGCCGATGGATGGGCTGACAAAAATCTGCAAATTTTAACATATTGCCCAACTCTAGCACGTAACATAATATACTTATTGATGTACATAACATACTTATTCTCACCCAAAACACGATCTTTTCTCTAAACCTAAGTTTAGGGAAAAGATCATGTTATCCAAGTGCTTTTGGTGCCTACACCTACCCAAACTGCGACAGTCTCACAACATTAACCATGTGTTAAAAAGGCTTTCTAGCTGCTGAAGGGTATCTTGTGCATTAGCAGGTGTGGGGTATAACAGATTACATGTAATGGGATTATGCACTTAGGATACAAAAAAGGTAACTGTATTCCATTACAGAAAAAAAGATGTAATCAGATCAGAGATACGCGTCTCACAACACCACTCTGGTCTCTAGTGAAACCAGCTAATCTTACAGTTGCCAATTTAATATCAGTGGAAAAATGCTTTCACTGAGTGGAAAGTTTGCCATTATTTTGTCTATAAATCAGAAAATGGGAACAATATCATAGTACAGTACAAGGTCTGTCTTTCAGCTGTGAAAAGTATTTTGGTACTGTAGGTGATGATGCCAGTGACCAGGATGGTGTGTGGGTAGAAATACAAGCCCCAGACCAGAATAAGTTTATGGCAGTTCACTTGAAGTTTAAGTTATATTATATTAGGCTACACAAACACCACATTTGGTATTGAGGTAATCCAAAAGAAACTGAAAGTAATCAAGTTACATTACTTTGATATTGTGATGCTTGGATTAGATGACTGACTACATTTTTTAACAGGTAATTAGTAATTGTATCGAAATACATTTTTAAATTAAAACCTGTGCATCAGTATGAGACACAAAGTGGCGTGACAAAGCAGTGTTGGGATTTAACAAGCTTTAATGAGAACATGTTGCTTCCATGGAGGTTTGCTATGTTGCACCACAATATTTCTACAGTAGCCCAGACTGGACAAACCTAAAACTGTCTGAAGGTTCACAATCACCGAAGGTTCTCCTACAAACTTGGAAGGGCAGGGTGAGACGAATTGTTTGCAACCAGCAAGCTCACGGGTAGATACCACTAAATCCTGCACACTGTCCCTTTAAGGATTATAACTTTAAAGTTTTTGTCTGATTCAGCACTAGTGGCATGATGCTCCAGGAGCTGTCGTACAGTGGGGACTGGGAGAAGGTGTACATGAGTGTGTGTTTGAAAGAGACAATGTTTGTCGTTTTCTGGATACATGGGCATAGGAACCTCTTTTGAAGTGTTAAGCAGGTCTGAATAATTCACTCCTTTCCAAATATAGGCGGAACTTTTAAATAATCATTTATAACGGTGAACTGGGTCGGGAAAGATGGTCTAGAAACTACACACCTACTGTACTGTATAATGAGCTAACACCGGGTTTGAGTTTTACTTTGAACCATTGTTCTCCATTGGCTGTTTAGTTGATGGCTGCTCACAAACAGGAAATGAGCTGTCTGATGCAACAAGAAAGCTGGTAGTGACATCCACGGGATCAACAGGGTGATTTCAAAGTGACTTACCTGCTCATATCCTCCTGAATGTACAACAAGAGCAGCTGTTTGGGGATGCTAAAGGACAATGTGCACTCCTCCATTTGTTCCCGCACAAGCATCCACTTGCTGTCCACTGTTTGAAATCTGTACACCTTGCATACTGGGTTCTTGAACACTGAGAGAGGGAGACAAAGGCAGAGAAGAAAGGTATATTGAACCATCTGACGCAGCAAAAAATACATCACGTTGTCTTCAAAGATAATTCAAACTTTTTGAATTTTACAAAGGGAAAACGGAGGATCTAAACCAACTTTGACAGCTTGCAACGTCAAGGACGCTACAGACAGAAACTCTTCAAAAGTCACATGAGGTATGGAGCACAAATTAAATTCTATAATCAATAACTGTGTCTGCCATAGATAAGGCGTTTCTCATCTTCCAAGGCCTTCTCTCTCTCTCTTTCTACTTCAGTGGCAGCACAGGAGACCAGAATACAGACTGAAGTAGAGACCTTGCCCTGTTAATCTTTGCCTTATTATTTCCTCCATTTCCATTTTAATTGCTTGTTTATTGTATAACAGTGATGCAGAGGCAGCTGAATCGTTCTGAAACTTTGCTTGCTAACCCCACCAGCCAGTTCCCCCATTAAACCCTTTTCAGATGCAGCCCCATCTTCTTCATTTTAGCAGAGAGTGGCTAATAGCAGCAATCGAAGGCTGGAAACGAAAAACAGCTCTAATGCTCTTATCTGCATGCTGGCAGCAGAGGGCAAGAAAGCTGTGTGCCTTGAACACTGTTTACTACCCCTTTTCGTTTCCAGAGCTGCAGTCATAAAGGAAGTCACTCAATAAGTCGGAGCTGAAGCACCCGGGGTGAAATGTTGACAATCTCGCTGTAGGCAGTCAAACATGCATGGCACCAGTAAAATGTTCTCGCTTGAATTCAAAAGTGGGAGGCACACTTCTGCTTCTACTGACAGTAAAGAGAACGCACCCACCAGACCCAACCCTTCATACTGTACTTTACCCTGGTCTGGCCCTGGATTGTCCTCTTTTCAAAGTCATCTGTCTAAGTGCCCGAGTCATTAATCTTGGTGGGGCTACGTCATCTGTCCTCAAGTGTTTGAGTTCAGTGATGCCCTTCAATGCAGATGGGTTCAAGAAGGCGCACTATAGTGAGAGTTCTTACATAGTGAGAGGATATTAATGTCAGATGCAGCGTCATGAGGCGCGCTGGCTTGTTTTACTGATTCAAATGTGTTTTTTTGAAAGTGAATTTTGGGCAATCATTTGAAATTAAAACAAAATCAAGAAAAATATTAAGTGTCTTAATCTAATTAATCTCTTAATCTATTTCTTTAGCATTAGCTCATTTTACTGGATGCGCTTTCCTGTAATTTCTCTGCAATTTTCTTATTTTCTGAAACCCCATGAAGCAGAGGTGGAATCAACACCAATGTGTAAGTCAAAAGCAAGTCTCAAGTCTTAAACTTCAAATCTCAAGGAAGTCTTGAGTTACTGTGGTGAGGATCAAGCAAGTCAATTCACTGCTATAAGATAAGCACGTCAAGTCATATGAAGTTCTGATGATCCCTCCAGTTTACACATTTAAAAGATGTTGGTCATGAAAAATTTAGGTTTTTTTTAACATTAGCAAAACTGTTGCTTTCTGATTACACCTTAAATCTTACTGATGTTTGACCTTTTGTAGAATTATTAAACAAGTCTCCAAAATTAACAACAATGTAGAGTGGGACTCTGAAATTATATTACAGCTCCACAGCTCTTAAGGGCTCTAAAGTGAAAACAGAAGTACAACAAGAAAATGTGCATCACAATGTCACGCCTCCTGCATTAGCACCTCTTCAAGTGGACCACTCCATGTTTCCTTGGCCCATTAACACATCTGTCTAAGATACTTCTCATATGACAGTTCACACTACTGTTCTCTTCTTACACCAACAACCTAATCCTTGATTCAAGATTTAATTATTTTGAACTAGCCCTCTATGATAGCTGCCTTATACAAAGGCCTCAGCTGGGCTGCCTATAAAAAAATGCAAATATCTAATTTTTAAAAAAGTCCAGTCCTTTTGAGTCGTCTGTCTAAAGTCAAAGTCAAGTCTTTTATTGATGTTAGTCAAACAAGTCTCAAGTCCCTCATGATTTGAGTCCCACACCACTGCCATGAAGCCTAAAACAATGTTCTTAATGACTAAATATTATAAATTTATCTTACTAACTACTAATTATCTAAATATTATCTGTGCAGCCAAACCCTGATATACACCAGTTTATTCATCTGTGCCGTAGAACTTCATTGTGTCCAAAAGACACATCAAAGGGTGACATGTTTCTTTATTAATAGGAACATGAGCACTATAGTTGATTTTGAGTCAGTCCTACACAAACTATTTTGGTGCCTTAAATACTTGTAAGCAGAGCAAATGCATATTAATCCACAGTTACTTCTTTTGTTCTGGCCAGTCAGTGTGCATTACAATCATACGATGAAACAGAAGCCTACAAAAATGCACAGGGATAAATGAGAGGAATCATAAGTATGTTCTTATATTAGCTGGCACACTGGCTAAAAATATTAACGTGAGAACATGCACTGGTGCTTAACTGATAAGACAGAGTGAAACCTGAGGTTGAGTGGTTGGTAAACACGTTGTGGCTCTTGTGTTTTTTAGCTGCGTCATTGTACACAGAGCAATGCAACGGCATGGCAGGCTATAAACTTTACAAACTGAGTGTCAAATTCATCACAAACAACAAAACTAACCGTGATGGAAGCAGAGAAGTGTGATATAAATGGAGGGCAGGGTGACACCGGACAGTGG